>JAQGAK010000029.1:0-234180 GCA_034696945.1 Lipothrix lubbocki | reverse complement strand
ATATGTATGATAGTAAATAAAATAATAAATAACTATTAAATATATATAATAATAATATTACATAAAATAACCAATAAATAATTAATAATATTATTAATGAATAATAATAATAATATTACAAAAAATTACCAATAAATATTTAATAATATTATTGAATTATAATAATCATAATATTATTAATAAATAATAAAAATAATATTTAAAATAATAATTATTATTCATTATTAATATTCTTACTCATTTTTATGTGTTAATTTAATATTGATTATTATTGTTTATTATTATACTATTAGTAAGTAAGTAGAAGAGGGAAAAAATAGCGCATATCACATTGCCCCTGCCCCAGATGACGTAGTCGTTGGGGATTGGCGCCCCTCGAGTTCTTCTGCCGTACCGTATCTATATGTATCGTGCTTACGTCGTTATTCTTTCGCTAATTCAAACCGCAGCAATTCCAATGCTTAAAGGACTTTATTGGGCTCGAGTTAGTATGTATGATGTTAATGCAACTATAGGTACTGCGGTCTGTAACAAACGTGGCGGCGGTGAATATTTTGTTGCACAGTTGTACTTCAATAAATTAGAGTTAAATGAAGGCATGCTTAAATTTATCATAAGAGAATTAACCTGATTTGTATATTCTGGCAACCGTACATATAAATATACTCAAGTATGAAATTAATTATTCCCATGCTTTCTTTTGTGATCTGACTACCTATGAAACCCTTTTTCTACTATGAAACTAGAATCTCTTGCCCGGTATTGTAGTTGCTACCATGGAACTTGAGCTTAATAAATTGCAGTAGTGGAACTCGTTGTTTTCAATACAGAGGTACTTTTTACCGCCTATTTTGTAGGTGCAATGTGCAATTCTCAGACTAATTTAAGGTGACTGGATGCTCATCATTTGGCAGGGCGGGCTTTGTCAAAGGTACAGCGAAATTACTTGGAGTCATTGCGGAAACTATATCTGTGGCTGATATATGATATTATTATGAATTTATTATAATACCTTCATATTGGGAAGTCAATATGTAATACGCCAATATTATTTTAATTGGCAACGTGCGTCGTGGGTCTCAAGTCTCAACACGAAGGAATCCAATCAATGCACACTGCAACATTAGTAAGTATGTTTTCAAGGTGGCAGACACCCCCATTAGCTTTTTTTCTATAAAATAACATGTGTGAAGCCAATTTTTGGCAGCAAGTAAAATTAAGCAAGTAAATGAGACAATTGAACAAAATACGCTAAGTTCAAAAGAAAATATTGGACAAAATAATACGATTTCTATACTTCATACTACTCCGTTTTTTATAATTAAATGCATAGAGCAAGAAATTAGCGTGTGACACGTGCCTGACAAAAGCAATTTAAAAATAAATTGAAGTTCACGGTTAAATTAGTTGTAACCAATTTGGATTCAAGTGGCAGTTGCATTAATTTACTATTTCTACTCAACAAACCAACTAACAAATGTACCTTAAAATCTTCATAACGGTACACACGTGCGGAAATTAACCAAATACAGGAAGTTTCCATTATACCTAATAAGGACGTCTTAACTGCAGAAACTAATATTAAACCGAATTTCGGTTTTTAACTTTCACCTAATAACGACTTTATTTACTATGACTTTCTTCAAGATACAAATGTATGTACGCATTAATTGTGAGTATAAGTTAAATGATAATAACGTGTCGTCCTCCAACAGGACATTCCCATACCAACTACAGCACTCTCTATAAATTTACAATTATGTCCAGCATTAATGTAATGATTTGGAATAAGGCAAGAGTAATGCAAATAAAAATAAATCAGACCCTGTGCGCAACTATATAGTTATTACTTCTAGCACCTCCAGTCACCGACAGACATAATAAACTTACGAGTAAATTACAGTTTCTAAGTGCTAATCGATAAATGTTTAATTTTCTAGATTAGCAACCACTATTAAGATCTACGGAAGCTAATCTTGCGCAGTCATTTGGAATATAGTTAAATATCCTGCATCCTGCTTGAAGTCAGACACGATATTTTACAATTATGCACTGCAGTTACAAAAATGTACGCATATCGCTTTAAGTTCAATGTTGGGTTGTGATGATAATTTGTCAGAAACTTCGCCGGCGATTCAATTTTCGCGGAAAAGCTTAGCAATGTCGTCAGCTTGAGAATACTCCGAAAACGGCGGATTACGTGTATGTAATAATGAATGCGTTGCTAAATTCTAGATTCGTTCAGATATGGTAATATTGTTTACGGATTCTGTCTGCAGGACATCTCTGCTCAGATTCGCCTCAGCATCGGCATAGGTATTACCTGAAGGACTATCTTTATACAATTTCTTTGTCGACTGTTGTGATAACTTAGCGTTGCTATTCGAGGTCAAACGGTCAACTCCATAGTTGTTTCTAATACGTCCGCTCTCTATTTAGGTGATAAATAAGTGCATGTGCATTTGATAGAATAATTTAAATTATATTGGAAAGCACATTATAACCTTGCAGGATCGTATATATTTGTATACATATAACAGGGAATTGGAACCATTGACCATGTAAGCATTAAATTTTCAAAACGGAGACAGTCCGTGGTACCTGCAAGATATGTTCGAGATCTGTAGTCGGGGTGTGGACAAAGTCAGTCCATATTTTTGCCTTACTTCAGGGATTCTGAAGATCCTCAATGCTGCCTTTAGTAACGCACCAAATGATTGTAGATCGGTATTTTTTTTCTATTTCGGAAATATACATATCTACATATAAGTACCTACTTCCATTTAGACCAAGGTTTTATATGGCGCTGGACAAGAAAATCCTCACATGTTCATTTAGTTCAGCCGACAATTTTTTGCTACATATATTTGCACATAACAACATATATGTATAGCACCACAGGTATAGCTCTATTCAAACGGCACATTATTTTGTCTATGTTTGGTGATTACAATGAAGAGGCAATAAAAAGCAGCGTGAGACAAACTAAGTCAGAACTAAATACATACAACCATAGTGTATGTATGTATGTATGTATAATAAACTGGCTTGAAAGCCACAAGCATTCAACTGCAAAAATCTTTGAGTCCATTTAGTCTGGCTTCCCTTTGGAAAAATCATCGCTTCGCGAGAATTTAATGCAACCTCAAAAGACGACGTCAACAAGCAACGTCATTCCACAGACGTAGAGAACTTTGCAATAGAAATATGAACATCCCTTGCACATACAAAAAATTAAGAAATTCCAAATTTTGAAAATCAGGAGTAACTCATGTAAACTAGTTTTTGTAGTTAGCTAGTGACCGTAGGGATAGGTGTGAAACTTTGAATGCAAACCCAATGATTTTTAAACTTTGTAAGAATTGTAAATGAGATCCAGACCTTCAAAATTGTGATGTTTTTTGCATCTTGAGATACCCTGTCGACGGGCGTAGGAACAAATGTCATTTTACCAGCGGCGCTGACGCTGTCCCTAAAAACTGTACCTAAAATGATTTCATGATAAAACCGTTCTGCAATCTTCGCGTGACATATGTCCAAACACCCAAAAACTGAAAGTATGCTTTTATATCTACGAAGATAATAAAAGACCAGGTGCTGACACACGGTTTCCTCTTTTAAGAGTACTTTTAGTACATATACAAACAAAAGTTGATCCACCCCAAACTTTATGCAAACTTAACTAATCCTGGAGCGCTGTATAATAACGACACTTTGTTTAATATATAAAGAATGTGAGTTAAAATCTCATATAAGTGAGACACGCAATTCAACTACTGACAAAAGGTTCAGTAGCTTTTGAGCTGTCTACGCTTTAGTCAACAGAACTCTTTCCGAAAATTAGATTTCTAGAACTCTTCAGTTACAACGCTTCCAAATTAATCATCTCCGTAGATCTGGCTGCAGATGGGCCAGATGAAATTTGAACACATAAGGGAATTAAAGTCTGTAGTCGTATAAATATAGTTTTTCAAATCGATGTTTCCAGTCTTACAATTTTTACTGAATATATGTTTATCATAAGTTTCCCCACAAGTCAATAAATAGAGATTTCAAATGTTATTCATACAGAATTAGCAATTTACAACATTTAATGAATTGCATTAAAATAAGAGTTTATGTAAACACTGCTTTTACTATTTATGTTTACCCCCCACGAACTCATTGAGACTGAAAGTTAGTTCAGTTGCCGAATTGTTCAGATAAATGTCTTCATGGCAATTGCCAGGCGTTGGTTCATAGATCGCAATTTCAGGTACACTTGATTCTGTAGTAATAATTATTATATAAAAAGCTGCAATACGGACGCAATCTATTTCAACGAATTTGCATTTTGTAAAAATTAATGTCCAAGGTATAAAATCAGTTCTAAAAATATTCGTTGGTTCTAAATTTTTGAAAGGTTCGACTCGTTCGAGCATTGAGTTATTTCAGTATTCAATAGAATTTTGAATTATACGTACTTTCAAAAGGACGATTCTGAAAAGGGTTGAAATCCTCATTTGTATATAGAATGAAATACGCTCAATTTTATTCATCCCTGAGGAGAAATCTCGGACTTGAATTTTCAGGATTCATTTAGTATCCAGCAATGGCCAGCCGCCGTAGTTATTAAAAATTAATCTTGAAAACTTTTATTAGTTAGCATGGCTTGTTCACTTTTAATTTCCATAATTAAATTCCAGTTTGAAGCGGGTGCCTCAAAATTTGCAGTAACAAGCAGTGAATCAGGGTATCGTTTGCATTTACCGTCCGAACTTCTATACACTATTCCGCTCTCCTATTTCTATCAGTCTGTGAGTTCGGAGTTAAGACAGTTCTCGAAGTATTCAGTGGGCTTCAGGATTTTACAGGATTTGAGGATCAAAGTGGACATTAATAAATAATTATGTGTATGTACACCACTACTGAAATTGGGACATGGACGTGCTCTAAATTCTCATTCATGCTTATAGACTCCTGGAATAAGCTTAACAATTGTACAACACCATTCCGCAGTTTTAACCTTCGTAGAATTTTCTATCTCTTGGGATAAATCTCCAATTCAAAACAGTTTTTAGAAAATCGATGACAATGAAGATGCAATGTGTCAGAACAGAACAATATTTACTCTTCGTACTTATATCGGCTAAAAGGAGGGAACGCAGAAGAAAAATAAAAGCCCGAATGTATATTTTAACTATAATGAATAAATATACTATGTATATCTGAAAATGTTTACCTTGTAGGAATGGGATGATCTTGCAGAGTACTGCTCCGAAAATGAACTGCTGTAGAAGGATGGATACAAGCGTAAAAGGGATACAAATGACTCCCATGAGTAAATCCGAGATGGCAAGGTTAAGAAGAAACAAGTTTGTGATGGTCCTCATCCCTTGGTTTTGAACCAGTGTCAAGATAACCAGAACATTGCCCAGGACAGAAAGAAGAAAAATTGCAGAGTAGAGCCCAATCTGCACGCTCACACCCAGCTCAATACGACTGGATAACGTGGGGCTACTTGAGTCCGCCGTCGTAAAATTGTCAAGTGTGAAATTGCTCATAATTAGACTTTCGGAGATGAGAACAGTCAGCTAGGGAAGTAGATATGTGTCCAATGACTACATGCAAAGTTTATATCCAGAGTTAAAAGCCGTCTCAGAGGTCTTCCATTTTGTTTTGGCCCAGTCCACTGTCATCAGTTGTTCCTTGTTTTTTATGCTTTGCTTCTGCCGTGTTTTCTTAAATAATAACTCCCAGTAGTTTTAAGTCTCGAGTACCTGTCTACTGATTTCGTCGGATTGAACTCTCACTGCTGCTCGACGACAAAACAATTTTCTAGCAATTGCCTACTTTGCAAGATTGTGGATCTTGTAGTACGTACTGCTTTCTACTAACTGTCAAGGAGGCTTAAGCCAAGAGTAATTTTAGAAGAAAGTAAGAGGAAAAGCCTGGGGATAAATTTCTTTTGCTATTTTCTGCTGCTCTTATGGGGTCAAGCAAGTGGGTAGCTAAATGTCGTCTGAACAAAACTGGTGTCTACTGCTGAGCTCCTCAAGAATTTCAAGTATTCCCTACATTCACGCCACATATAGCAAACAAGCTTGACTTTCCACGACCAAACAAGTCAATTTGAAAAGATCCACTGCTGACAAAAAAGAAATTCCTTCCGCCTGTAACACTCTGTTCTAAAGTTGTATAATACGTGCATAGGTATATATACCAGAAGACGATGAGACAAAAATTCAGCCTAACTTGGATAATATACACTTTCAAACTCTCAGCTCCTGAATCTTCTATCCAATCGCATCAGCCAATATTTGTTCAACGAATTTGACGCTTTAAGAATGTCTATATAGTAGTGGGTGGCTCTTTGGTTAAGTAAGGTTGGTAGCTACTAAAGTTGTGTACACTGTACGAAACTTCTTGTCTTTAAATCAACGCACCACCACGAATCAGTGCCAAAAAAATTGGCTTTAACAAACGCTTAATATGATAGTGTCAGTTCAGTATCACATTATATTTTTCACATTAAAATCTACCCTTAGAGGGAGTATTATGGGAACGGGAAACAAAGGACTACTAAAACAGTGGAATAAAATCTAGGTCGGAACTGAAACTATGGATGAGTTCAGCCAAAGGAAGAGGAGCAGATGGAGGAAACCGAAAGAGCGTCTGAGTAATGAAAAGGAATCAAAAGGCTTCGCCCAGCCTTCGCAGGACTTACGGAATTTATGTATACGGGAGAACTCTTAAGAGGGAGAAGCACTTCGACAATGCTCTTTCTACAAGAATGAAACGTGGCTTAGATTAGGATCCCGTATCCCCACCACAAAGATACCAGAGAACAGAAACATCAACTAGGCAATGCACTTGAGTTGAACCTAAATGTCCTCGACCATTGTGTACGTCCCACTAACAGGAAACTGACTCTCCAGGAGCAGTTTACAGGGAAGCAAGTGTGTAAATATTTTGCACACAGGCTCAAAACAAGCGGGAACACCAGAGGATTGAGAAAAGCTCAAACGGACTGTCCATGGAGAATCTCAACCTTACACAAATTCCAAAGACCAACTGTTCTATAGACCGGAGTCAGGGTTAGAAATAAAATTTCATTTGATATGCTTGAGACACGCCAGCGCATGTAACGCTGCCTTCATACTCGGTCGTTCCTACACATTGCTTGCTGGTGGTGGCTTCAGGACACGGCACACACCAATGTTCGCTAGCATTTTATCCACTTCAACCATACGAGTACAACGTGCAACTAAAAAACTACCATCAAATTTACTTTCACTTTTACCACTTCAGATTCCAACCACAAAAACTATATCTACAGAGCCCTTTCACTTTTTAAGCAAGCAAAGCATGTGTAATGAAAAAATGTAATGCAACAATACCAGAGTGAATTACCTAGATAATGAATATCACAAGAAACCACAACGTAATGAAGTTTGCATATTTAACCATACCAAATTGTAACCAACATTATTTCGGAAGGTTAATATAGTAACTGGAAATTTTTAGCCTACCGTTCCCGAATTGAGTACTATGAACGTAATTCGAATACAACACGCACCTTGGAATTGGAAGACATCGTGTAAACCCATCAACCGTTTCATCTATCTAATTCCATGCCCTTACATGGAATTAAAATTTTATATCTTCCTCGTACTTCGCTACAGCTGATCAGTTTTGCTACGTAAAATATCTCGGAAAACAAAACGGCAGCCATACTATATAGTTCGAATAAAAGCAAAAAGTCTAATATATGTTCATCTATTCCTTTAATGTATTGCTACACAGACAAAGCGAACGCCTCTACCCTTGAGACGCTTGAGAACCCAATTATCCTTCAAGAGCATTCGACAGATTTAATTATATACATTTAATGAAACTTCCAGTACTTTCGCATCGTTCGACGGAGGCTTCCCAAATCAGATAATGATTTACTATATAAACACAATTTGATTATTTCATCCATATTATGTATTGCAATCCGAAGAAGCAATGCTTATTCATAGGTTACATGCAGCACTTTCAAAACAGAAAAGCAAAAAAACTGTAATGATTTCTAGGTCTTCGCATGTTAGAGTATCAATCTTGTCAAAAAGTTTGACGGAGCGCTCGCAAACGAGCCAGGCCAGGATTTGATTATAGAGCGAAGTTAAATATTGTATTAAATAACCACCTTTAGTTACGTATTTGATAGATAGGTTTTTGGGGGATCTAATTTGTTGTCTCAATGTCTTTAAACTTAAATCGTTGGATGATTGCAACAGTCAGGATGATATATTGAATAAGTGTGGAAGTATGTATGTATATCCTTTCTAAAAACATAATACACCTAACACAAGTTGGATCCCAGCGGTGGCCCAAACTTTGGTCTTGGCTCTTGTCCACCGATTGGCAAACCAACTAAAGAATTCCTTTTGAATCATGTGGCCTGTTCCCTCTTTCTCATCACTCCGCCGACACTGTAGAATGGGAAAATCGGTCAAGTGGTCATACCTATTGTTTGGGCCGACGCTGCCACTCAACCTGTGTAAGTGGTCAAGTAAAAATAAAGATAAGTCATGGGGAAATCATTCTAATCACATAACCACCTTAGTTACTTCTGTGATTGATAGATCTTTAGGGTCCAATTCGTGTTTCAACATTTTAAATAATTTTCTGACTGAAACAGAAATATGTCAGGATGATGTATTGAATAATCGTAAGAACGTGCATATCCTTCCTGAAGACCTAATATGCAAAGTAGCACAAGTTGGATCCTGTGGTGGTCCAACTTCGGTTTTGGCGATTGGCCAACGATTAGCAAACGGACGAAGGAGATTATTTTTGAATCATGTGACCCGTTTCCTCTTTCCCGTCACTTCATCAACACTGACGACGAGAGATTTATCGTCCAAGTGGCCGAATCCGTCACTTGGACCTAAGCCGCCAGCCAACGTGTGCAATCATACTTGCATATATATCAACTATATGAGAAATGCGTCAATGGGAAATGATACATGGAACACGGAATTTTAACGCTACAACAGCAGGCCTTGTGACTAGCTTTTCCGAATAAATTCTATATTTGTGGGTTGTTCTCCTTAGGAATCCGGATGCATCGACCAAAGATTTTCAGCCACCAAATTTCTACTGATTATTTCATCCACCAAACTTGCAGTCAAATTAATTTATGTCAGTTAAAATACATTCAAAATATTTTTCCATCAGTGTAATTTGAGCTATAAAATACCTAATCAACCGATGAATTTTTGCGACGGACCTTAACAAACTTACTGTTTTCGCAATTATTAGGAATACCGTTTGGAAATATGTATATCTATACTGTACAATTTACCAAATGCAAAGTGTAAAAGAGCATGATACTGCAACATTGTTGTATTGCATCACTTGAAATCTATATTCCAAGTACGTAAATAACACAGTCGGCTTAATTCATACGCTAAAGAGATGGCAACAATTCCTAAATCCAATGGAGTTATACTAATCTTAATAGACAAAGTAATTAAAACTATTTTATGTTTTCTGCATTCTGGCTGGTTGAAATTTGGTTGACATGGAGTTCTTTCAAAACAATCCTGGCCTAAATATTAGTTATAAAATTACCTCTGCATTACTTTAGGCTGACATATTTCAGACAACGTACCTGAAAAAATCTTTGGTCGATTTATCCTATACCCTTCTATCACTGCCCTGCTCAAAACTACATATCTGCTGGTATTTCACAGCTGGTGCCAGTAAGTTGATGAGCACCACGAGCTCTGTAATCCGAATACTGCATTTGAGATGACACTATAAATGTATTGTGGCCTTTGTTCTGTAACTTTTATGTTTGTCAAGGAGCGTCAAATGTACGGCTGTAGTATGCACGTGTGTACAGTGCATCATGCTGCAAGATCACTTGGTGGGTTGCTGTGGGGCAGTAGCCATGCGACAAGAAAGTACATTTTCTAATGTCCTCATAGGTCTGTTATTTGACTCAGCGCGTTCACATAGAACCATTTGTGGGTTAAAAAATCCGACAAATAAATCCCTGAAGAAAGTTTCCGAGGAGCGTGTGCGTAGCTATTCTATTTCATGCTGTACAATAATTCATTCCGGCTATTATCATCATAGTACTCTGGAGTAACTTTCAAATTTGTAAGAATATGTGTAGCGTACTTGCAACCTATTTTATTAGATACTTATCGTTCCTGAAAATCTTCTTTTATGAGTCAACTTGGGTCAATAAGATTTCACGATCGGCTTAAAAAAAAGTGGACCAAAAGTAATAGTTTCACAATCATATCACCCACGGAAAACTCAAAGTAAACAACAAAAGAGTAAAATTGAACGAGACTTAGTTTATATTTCCTTTTAAACTATAAAACGTCGGTGTGCTGAATAAAAGGTTCAAAGACGACATGCATATTATTATACAGATAGTAACTTGCAAGCACATCCAGGACTTGGAGCAACGTATCCTGACAATAAGCTTTCCCAGTAGAAAAAACCTCAAAATGTGCTAGTATTGCATAGTTCAACCGAAGATGGGAGAACTTATTATTATACTTATTAGGTGGCAGTTGGTGTAAGTTAAGTCTTTTAATGAAAAGAAAGTTCGAAGAAAGCTGTAATACTTGTATCCCTTACTGCATCATTATTAACAGCCGTTCATGTTGTAGTTCAAGAACAAGTTGCTGAAAAAAGAATCATCCAAATACTTTAGAGTTTTTGCTTCTTCTTACTTGTTATTAATTTCTGGCATTTGTAAAACTTTGTGTTAGTTTCTGATTAATGGGGGGTTAAAATAAAATTAATATTATCAAACGAAGTTTTTCATCAAGCTAAAGTTCACACTAATGCTATTACAAACTGCTATTTTTTGAAATCAACAACATCAAAGTATCATAGTAAAACAAAAGACAAGTAATTTTCTCTTGTGCAGACGGCACTTTATATACCGACTAATATACAAGCTGTTTGAACTGTTATGGTAAACAAGACCTTGGTGTAAACGCAGTAAGCTTTGTCCTCCAACAAAATTGGTTTGAGCGCGGAGGATATATTTTAAATACATTACAAATCATTTGTATATGAAGTTGTGCGTTAAAACAAATATAATATAACACTGTATTATCCAAACACAATATTGTATTTGGAGGCAGTGGCTCATTCGAAAACAAGATTGTTTTTGATTCATAGCTAGACATCTGAACTTAAATTGATTTACCTCGTAATTAGTTACATTACAAAAACTAGTGCAGAAATATCATTTCATGTAATAAGGGCTCAAAATTCGATTAGGATCAGAATAAAGGCTTCGACATTAGTAAAATCAATTGCATGTATGGATACAGATATCCTTCACTGATCTTAAAAATAGTTTGTGATTCCACTCCAGAATTAACTCATATTCCCCCACAAAAGCCTGCATTTACATGTCCATATGTTTTTAGTGACAAAGTAATATAAGCGTCAATTATTATGACAATCTTCCGTATATAGGAATATTTTTATAACACGCATAGGAAACAATGTGTAGTGCTTTGTAGTTACATATGTTCAAATAAGGGGATCAAGGTATAACAAAGTATTGTAACTCCTTCTTTATTATTTATCATAAACGTTTGCATGTGAGAAAACATGATTTACTTTATTCTTTCTTCTCAGATAGCGACAAGACTTACAATGAGCATCAGCAAAGACTAGGTATTAGTTATAGACTTATGTATGTGTTACTAGACTTATGTATTAGTTTTTCTGTGTACGTACATGTACATTTCTTGTTCCGAAGTTCATGCTTGAAAAATTCCTAATAAAGCATTTCTCTTTGGGTTCCACAGCGAACTGGCGCACTCCTTTTCGGATTCATAATTTTGAATGAGAGAAAATAAAAGTTACAGTATTGCCTAAATATAAGCTTTAATATTCATATGACAAAATTCGCTTTAGAAAAACTTGCTGCGAAATCTAGACATAAGAGATTTTCAGGTCGTGCAGGTTGCAAAATATGTTCATTGAACGAAACTGAATTTAGTTAGTATTTGTGACGTTATTAGACTTCAATACACCTTACTTATACTACAGTTTATGAATTACAAATAGACAGACTACTCCAAAGTTGCCTTCGAATGATGTCATACGAATCGAGTATTTATTAAAGTTTACACTCCACAGTAGCAGAAAAGAAACATAACCTGTACAAATAACTGCCAATATGTATGCAGTAACCATTTGTAATGACAACTGTTGAAGTTTCTAATATCTATCGTCATCCATCGGTTGTTGCTTACTAGCTACCATATGAACGCCCCCGCATTTTGTACGAGACAAACTTTTGGAAAGGAAGTTCGTGACGTGCTTTTTGATGCTCTGCGATTCCCCACATGCATGAAATGTTTCTTTTGACACCCTGCTTTACACATGCTCGCACATACAAAGTTATCCACTTATCCGCAGAACTGGAGATCAGTTTTATTTTGAATTCTAAAATCAGGATTGGATACAGTTGCTGTTGCTGTAGTAACAACGAAATAGATACACACAACTGAATTGTAAAATATCCATTGTCCATTATAATTAGCCAAAATCCACTCCGTCCTGTCATCGATGTCAACTTTATTTAAATTGGAAATGCCCACACGATTCCACGTCATCAAGCCGGCACCTGTAGCAAAAAGCAAAAGCTGATATTTCCTAAGCAAATTAGTTTCAAGCCAAAAAGCTCGTTCACAAAGTTGTTTGATCAAAATAAACACTTTATGGTTTTTACTATAAGCCACCTTTCTTTACTTACTGTGGTCCTCGTGGATTCATCAAAGCAATATACCTATAAGTTTAATTAGCGCACTGGTTCTTGACTCCGTTCCTCAGACCCCGGGCAACAGTTTCTAGGAATTGTAGGTATATGGTTTACTGTTCACGTCCACATCAAAAAACTTAATATCATAGAAAAGTTCACTGTAAATCAATTGAACGTTAATTAGGTTAAAAGTGCTTATATTTACCTTTGGATGTCTGTTCATATGCTTACATTTAAAAGTCAATATGTTCTACATTATCCAGATTTTCAAATGTGCAGTTAATGTAGCCTAAATGCTCCGCTGTTTGCTTTTTATTGGTTAAATCCCATGGGTTAATGTATTTTATGGCGCTTATTGACATTCAAATATTACTTTTTAATTAATTAATTTATATAATTTGTTTACACAAAATTATATGAATAGGAATTAGTATGAATGACGAATAAATAACAACGGTAAGTCTACTCCTTGGTGCAATGGTACAAATAAGACACCTGTTAATAGGTTAAATTTTAGACTTTTACTTAACTTTAAAACGCGCTTATTTTATTGTACTGGGTTCAAAAAATAAGGTTCAAATTACGAAGATCTAAAGGTTATTTACTATAGGTTCAAGAAACACTAGCCCTTCGATGAAGTTATTGTCTATTACGCTAATAAAATCGACAGCTGGAAATGCTAACATATAGCTCATTTAATTTGTTTTACACAATCAAAACAAATGCACCAAAACGGAATACGCTGCTAATTAACCACCATTACCCATCCCCCGTGTCCCTAATCAGATTACTAATGTTATACAGTGTGCCCAATAACCTTTGCGCTCTCGGTTTTATTTATACTCTTCATATCTGTACTACTAGTTAATATTTTAAACACATGTTCATGTAGAGAATTGTATTCCGAATCTAGGCATGTTTTTTTTAGTTTCTAAGTCGGATCACAGTTACTGATGCTATGAGCATTTCTAGAATACTATTCTTAGTTTTCAATATTCGGAAATTAGGTAGATAAATCATTTTTTTTTAAATTGACCGTTTAATGCCATAATTACTGTAATTATTATTAACGGATATCAATGAACTTCTTTTTTCTGCATTATGATGATAATAATTATCCATTACTTGTTCTTAATTATTATTGTTGTTTTCTTTAAATTTTGTTGTATACGGTTTCCGCCTGCCCATTTGAAAATACTCTAAATAAGCCAAAAAATCTGCAAACTATCGACAGTCAGTGTATAATTTTTAAATATTTGATTAATTTTGCGCTACATTAAAACATAGAGTTTTCATATTGTGCACATCGTAATTTTGTTCAAAATTTGTAATTTATTCTAGATTCTAAATCTACAAATTTGTATAAAATAAATTATTTATAATTCATTACAAACATCTCCTGTACTATGTTGCCACTCGCAACTTGAAATTAAACCCCCGTAACAAATTAGCAACAAACTGTTTACTTTCACCTGCCATTATCCAACCCGATATTAAAAAGAAGCAACAATTTCTGGTCCATCCGTAACCAGTTTAATAATACTGGTAACCGCTAGTAAAAACATTTTGATATTAAAAACTTAAGCCATCTTGCTTTAGGAAATCCAAATATAGACTTAATATCAATTTTAGATGCCGGTGTTTATAATTAATTTCTACCATAAACTGCCCGAAAACTGTTTACTAGTGGGGCTGCTTTTTATGTAGGCTTTCCAATTGATGTATCAACGGGTGTACATTCTACTCGCCGGTATTCGAAATTCTCCCTGTATTTAAGCGATCTTTATGTTTGCAAAAGGCACAAATTCCAAAAATGACTGAAACTAGTGTTTTTACATAGCTGTTAATTAATTATGCTGTTTTATTTAGTATTATTTTCCTTCCCAAAAACTGCTCTCCTCATGCTTATTGTTAGTCTTGCTGAATGTAAAAGATAAGTACTTTGATGTTCTGTGCCTTCTTGTTGTTGCAATCTGTCAAACCACTTTAGGGTTACGTAAGATATAATTGCCTTCTTGTTGTTGCAATCTGTCAAACCACTTTAGGGTTACGTAAGATATAATCAAATAAAAGTGGTAAAATCGGGTAAACAAATCTGAACAATTTTAACTGTGACGTTTATAACCCAACGTTCACGATAAATTCGCATAAAACTACCCCCGGGTTTCAAGAGCGTGCTCTTGAAAAATAATGCATCTTCCTTTTTCGAAATTTTTTCCCACAGTCCACAGGCTGTTACAATACGACCTGAAAGCTGATACATTAGTACGCCGCACCGAGCATATAGGTATGCACATACACAGTATGTTTCTGCAGGTCTGAAAATTCCGGAATGTCGGCGCTCAATACTTTCTTGGAAATCGTTTTTCCCTTTAAGCCTCTTCTCGAACTTCATAAGACATTCTAGCCATACAGCTTTTCCCTTGTTTGTACTATGTAAGTTTATAAATATTTATTGCCCAATATGTAACTGATCCATTTGTAATACAAATATAATATAAGGCACGTCATATCCTTGCACAGGTGAAGGTCTTCAAAATATGATTGAGTGGATTAGAATTTCGATTCAAGAAGAAACGTTGAACTTAATACATACCTACATATATGAGATTGATATGAGTTATAATTTTTTTTAAACTTTCAGTATGGTTTGAGAATTTAATAAATAAATTAGGCTTTTGATTAGACTACATACTTGATTGGTTTTTCATTAGTATACTTCATTTAACTATTGTTACTAGTTATATTTTGTGATATAACCGTTGTATAGTTTTCATAGACTTGACTCATACGACAAATGTACAACGGCATTCGAAGACACATTTAAAAGCATTTTAGGCATCCACCTCACTCCCACCATCAGCTCCAAATCAATAATACAGGCTTAGATTATAAGAGTTGAATTGTACTCTTACTGTCGGCTACTGCCTTTTAACATACAGATGCAGAATGAGTAGATTAAATCATTAAATTCTTTTCTTCCGTACAGGGCAGCCACTATATGTATTTCACTCGTTGGATTAGTGAAAACATCTCACCATCAATCCATTAACGAAGAAATTATATTGATTAGAGGCAAATGTTATGCTCTCCTCCTGTGCAATTTAAACAAAATTAGCGACGGGAAAACCCTAATAATATTCTGTTGGTAGTTAAAATGAAATTATTAAATGATGGATATACAGATTCGGTTGTGGAAATGCAGTAAAAAGTGATGGTTTTGACCCAGATCCAGATGTAAACTATTCGTTTCACTATAATTATGTAAAATTCCCCCTAGAATGTGCTATTTTTGAAACAGTAGTACTATTTTTGGTCAATGAAGTCCATCTTTTGTTTTTACTTATTTGGCGGCTGCCACCATATAGTTTGCTAAACACAAAATATGAAGATTTTTGCTTCGACATTCATGTCGAGGTCGAGAGAGAACGTAAAACTTTATTTTACAACTGGCATCATTCGATCTTTGCCATATGACACAGTACTAAAATCACTTGTTTTATAAAATATTTAAAACAACATTTATCTAATTTTCTAATTTATCTAATTACACTAGTTCATATTTTATCTAGTTTACAATTCGCAAAAAAATCATAATTCTTTAAGAAAAGTGTGCACACTGTGTAACTACGTTTTAGACTGGTTTTAGACTGGTACATATAAGGAATGTAGGCAGGTGTAGTATATTTGGCTGGAGAATAATATCCCAATTCTAACTTTAATTTTGATGATTTTCTTGGGAACCATTGGGGTAAAAAGAAAATTAGTACCATTCACTATGTATAATGTATAGGACGTATAGGGTGGCATATACTTTACGCAATGGTTTTTATTTTTTACGATCGACTTCTGTCAATTTGTCTTTTTAAGAATTTTTCAAAAACATAATGTTTGAGGATAACGCAGATATAAATGAAGGATGTTATGTAATTTTAATAAATTACGAATTCGACGGACCCGTTTTTACGTACCTTCAACCTCCTCAAGCCCGCGTTAAAGACCTAATCATGTGATTGTTTAGCGAAATTGCGCGAATGAAGTACCTTGTCTTGTCAGCCTCGTCTGCGGATGAATGTTTAAAAAGTCGTGTTAAATTCACCTTTAAATTGAATTTTTATAACACAAATGCATAAAATACGTTCATTCATTACCTATTTTGATCATACTAATTCATTTTCATTTCTTTATACTTCGTTCTACGCTTTATCATTACTCCCTGCCACAGCACAACGCTGACCACATGTCACCCCGCATTTCCAGTTTAATAATAATCAGTTAAATAATTAATCTATTTTATGCGGTTCATACATACATAAGTTCAAATCACAACTGATACAAATACGTTTATATGTCAATCTATGTATATTAAGTTAACTTTAATAATCTTAATAATACCATGTGTTAGTGAGGTTTAATGCTTCAATATTATTATCACAGTCACAGGATGCGTGAGCACAATTATTATAGCAGTTGGGCTTTTGGGATGGCATGAGAAGAAGACGACAAGATTACAAGTAAGTTCATATATGTATAACAAGGGTTGTACATACATCGTGATGGTTTTAATGATATTTATATTAATATTTATATATACTAGGCGTTTTTAAATTACGTCTATATGGGTGCTAATTTTTGCGTGACGCCACCTTGGAAGTGTTATTATGCATACCTCAGAGTTTATTGCAGTGATTAAGGCTCATAAATATTATAATGTTAGTTAGTGACAAGCTTCTGGGCAAACCATTGTTAGGTGCATACATGATCGATAGTTTGCTTGCAGTGGGAACTGCAAACGTCTCACAGAAGATTTTGAATAGCTCATCAGTATTTTGCGAATGCAAAAAATAAAAATTATAAGTTTCTGAGAATGGGGATTTGACGTATTGTATAATTCCAATATAGGGTGGGTTGAACCTTTGAGTAGTTAATTATTGTACTGTGTAATTGTGCGCTAGGTTATTGTGTATATATGCTGCACTGATTACATCGATATACATTTGTTTTTTAATATAATTTTGCAGGATGAAATGTGGGGGATAAAAAGTTGCCCAGCCCGGAGCATATTTGGAAATGTCAGATGGGATTTAAGTTCGTCTGGAGAGACTGAATATTCATCGAATCATTTATTAATTTAGATCCTCACTTTAGCTTCAGTGAAGAGTCTTCAAGTTGATTGTATCGGCAGGGTCTGAAGAGTCAACTCAACTCATCTTTCTATTGCCTCTAATGGATGGTAAGCACTCTATACATGTATTCTTACTGGAATTCTTTACAAATGTTAAAAAAGTTGTATTTCGATGTAAATTAATGCTATCACTGATATTGCAGCAATAGATAATACGGCAATTCAGGCGCGATTCCCTGGGAATTGCAGCTAGATACTATCGATGATCTTATAGTCAAACGTTTTGCCGATAATGCTTTTATATGTGGAACAACATTCTTATGCACATATTTGATGTCTCACAGCCGTGTGTAGTTATTCGTAAAACACGCTGACGCATCAATATCAGCGGCACCTAAACTGGAACAGTTTGTTAAATGGAATTCGCACGAGAGTAATGGCACAATTACATACTTTGTATTCGCACTCAGGTTATAAAACAGAATTAAATTTTACTTATAGTCCTCCGAGTATTACACTTCGCGTTCGCATAATATTATTCTTCATCACGGTTTAGCATGTAATCTATTGAAACTGATACGTAAAAGTACATATTGTGTAGGTCAACATGTAGCGAATTGTAAAGTTCTTCACAGTCGTTATATTTGATGTTTGCAGATGATTATTACGTGACGTAATTACGACGTTACAAAAAATCATATGTAGTGAAATTATTCTTTGAATGTTATAGTTGCTAACAATGAGACAGGTCTTTTTCGCATCCTTTTTTGTGTATAGCGTAATTTTGCAGACAAATCGATGCGATAACTTAGAGTTATTTAACAATTTTTTTGTATTCTTGTGGATCTGCCCGAGAGCAATAAATTTAAACCTTAAAATGCCGTGATGCTCTAAGTAAGGAAAGACCTCGTCCCAGACCGAGGAAAAACGCTAATGTAAAGTTTTATCTGCTAATTGAATTTGTATATTTTAGGCCTCAGTAGATTTTTAAGGATTGCTTTGAGAGCTTGAGCCTACAGATTCTTGTCTGTGTGCTCTAGGTTTATTCCAGTGTGCCTAGTGCCCCAACCTTTTTTGCTGCTTTATTTACTCTGCCAACTGAAGTGAGTGGGCATTCTTATTCCAAGGAAATTCACTGATTAAGTATATAGTATGAGTTGTAGTGTGTATATTTGCCTGTCTGAATTGCTGCTATCAGTCCCCAACATGGCCAAATATCTCATGCCGCATGCAGTAAGTCAAGAGTAACATGCGACAAGTATCACAGTAATGTATTTGTTTTGGTTCATTCTAAAATTTTGCGGACTTACATTACAAATGTTTTATGCTGATTCTTTAACGTAATGTATACTTAACGAAGTTATTTTAGAATGGCAAATGTTCACGAAGTAACTACCGATTTAGTCTAGCGTTGGTCAGAAACTCATAATAATTATTTTCTGTTTTTTAAATTGCTTTAAATAATTTTGGTCTGTAAGTCCGCGTTTATGGTATAATGAAGCAACTATCCGTAACCTGAGTTTTGAGTCCGCGTATGTATTGCTTTCCGTTTTGGGACGGTCTGCAGCTGTTAAACTGAGTTGATTACCAAGGTTAAAATGTAAAGCAGTAAAAGCAGCAGCTTCACTATTAAACCTAAGGAGTATTAAGTTCGTACTTGTTCCATCCCCACATTAGTCTAGGGTGATACAACAAAGAGTGAGTGAGCAGACTGTCTTTACGACAGCGAGTACCATGATAGTACAGCGGCTTTGTCCTGTCTTACATGCTATGCTATTATCCTTTTGTCTTCCGAATAATAAAGGAATTCATTTTCAAAGTTTAGCACAGCCGATTGGGTCATCTGAATTCATTCATCAGTACAAGTACAACTTCCTTAAAGTTTCAATTCTTGGTATAGTAGGTTTATTCACATTTTGAAGTGTGCGTAAAACTAATTTTAAAATATTCTCGAGGTGTAAGTAGTTTTATATTGTAGCCCGTACTTAGAGAATTGCAAGATTAAGATGCGAACTTCACGGAATTTTGTGAAGTCCCTGAAGGCATCTGAAATAAAGCCTGAGCTCCAAGGCCTGGTGATTAGTATTAACATTGTGAATTATGTGGATTAATAGCGTTACCTTACCAACCATTTTTAGAAGTGCAAAGTGTAAAAAAATAATCGGGTGAAGGAGTATTATCTGCACCTGCATACTCCTGTAGCTGCTGGCCACAAATAAATTACATTGCTATCCCTCTACATAGTTTGAAGCGGTCGAGGATGTGTATGACTCAAGCATAATTTATATTGATGACTGTTGATGAACGAGGTAGTGTTTGCCTATGGTCACTCATATGTGTATTTATTTCGCCAATTCTCAACGTGTTCACTGTGAGATTCAGTAGTGTGGGTTTGAATATTTTGTTATATGATTGAGGGAGGCATGTGTAACCCTTCATTTACTGTCAGCATCATCACATGTGAAGCTGGAGAGAACTTACTTAAACGAAGTCAAAACGTGTATCTTCAAAATTTTCAAAGATCAGCATCAACATTGCTGTGGTAGAGTGCTGGTAGTCGGAATTAGTAAATTGGATAGTTAGGGATGGTGGAGTTAGTTATCTGAATGATAAGTTTTTTCTCTAATCACCCTATAATTATTATTGGAACCTTCACCGCTCAGTCTGTCTGTGATAGGTGTTTTAAATATTGCGTGTTGTTAATAGTTGCAGATTCAAATAACCAAGTGCTCTGAATATTGGATTTGCTATATACTGCAATATTTAACTCCCTAACTTCCACTTAGGACAATCTAAGACAATTTCATTATTGTTAGTGTGAGTGGAGGGAAATGCCAATCAGTGATACCATGTGAAGAAATCCATTGTACTTTTGTACTCGAAGTAGTTAATAGTGGACCAAACGACCAAAGGCGTAAACTCAGGGATTTAAATATGTAAGTTCATTTGAATATTTTATATAGATTTAATTGATGTTCTTTTTAGTAGATTATAAAAATAGTATCTTCTGTATTAAATCATTTACAAATCTCCACACTGTATCTGGGAAACAAAAAATAAATTGTTGTTGGTCAGTTGTGTCAAGAACAAAACGCTTGAGTGTTGTGTGCCAATAGTAATAAAATCATAAAAAAGTTCCTTGTAAATGGCAAATGTTATGTATTTGCATTAAGGAATAAGGGGGAACTTGGTCGTGGTGATTCTGCTATCAATTTAATATCCGGTAGCATGTGACGCACTGCCAGCTGAAGTCAAGTTCCTGGTTAAGTATTTGTTTACGAAAGATAAACGTTATGAGCCAACTGACGATGCCCCTATAGTGTATAGAAGTAGTAGCTTGTGAGAGCTCGACCAGAAAACCATGTATCCAAAATATTTTTTATTTACCCCAACTCAACAACAAATGCCAAATTTGTGTAGAACGAATTTTACTATAGGAATTTGTTAGTTTATTTTTATTATTAATTACTGTTGCAGCTATAAGCATAAGCTTCAGTGGTTTACGAGCCATCAAATATACATATGAGGGCTGATAATCAGTTTAAATCAGTTTGTGTGTGTGTAGATACAACTTGATATAAGTGAGAGTGCATGTGAGTTGGAATTTATTAATGTTTTAGTCTTTACATTTCATACCGCTCAAAGAGTTATAATGTTTACAGCATCACGACCGGTTGTGCGGCTTATCATATTTTAAAATTTGCAGTTTCATTGGAAACTCATGTCACAAGTAAATAACCTAGATGTGGGAGGATGAATGTATAATTTTAAGTCCGTGGGTTTATATTTAGATATTCTGCATTGTTCTTTATCCAAAGCATGCTATATGTGTGGATGTTTACTAGAGAGATGGGCAATTATAACGCAAAAAAAAACAGTATACGAGTTAAATTCAAATGCAAGCATCACAGAGTTCTCGGATTTTCTGCTGGCTAACTACAAATGTCGAACTGTTTCTGTCCATCTTGCGTCATGATATGTTAGAAAATAGTGACGAAGTCATCATATTTGCCTAAATGAGTTTAGAACATCGTTAGTGCAGTCGCCCTTATCATCATGAACTTGCATCAAGGGAGTTTGTTTTCATTCTTGTCATGCCATGAAGATATTAATATGTTATTGCTTTATACAGATACGATACTGTGTGTAATTTGTTGACTGTACTTTGCTTCTTGACAGGAATAAGACAAGGCCTTATTTAATAGTAGTAAATAATAATTTGTATTAGATAGTTGTATGTGGCTGGCTGTAATAGGATCTAGATATGGCGTATAAGGTTAGGCTCATGAAAGCATTTCCGAGTATTCTTTTCAGTAAATAACAACGAGATACTCCACCACACCGGGGCTTAATGAATAGTCCATAAGAATTAGACAGCCGAGACCTGAAAGTAAAATTGCCTGGGTACTGTGTTTTTTGTGCATTGCATATGTATATTGCAATAGTTGTATAGTAATCATTTGTGTTTACCTTCGTTTTGACCTTAAACTTACATATGCCATGTCGAGTACAATACAAGGGTGAAACACTTCATTCTTTGATGAACACACACTTTCATTAAGTTTGCATCTAACCGCAGTAAGTTCTTCCTCTGATTTGCCACATTGAAATAATTTCTATATTCGGAACACCACATCATTATGATGTACACATTCATGACGCAAAGTATTCTTCAAGACTTGCCGAATCGTCGTAATAATCATGATCTATGCGTAAGCAATTTTACAATTTCATACGGTTGTAAATTAGCACATGCTAATGTAAATGTAAGCAGGTTGAGATTATATTTCTTGCAAACAATGTAACATGTTACCCTCGAAGTTAGTATTTATTTACTGTTTACATCTACGAAATTATACTGTGCATTGGTAACAACATGTTAACTTCCTTTTAGTTACATACTAACTATACATTACTTAATACAAGCTTCTTTTACATTTTGTTCTCATTGGTATTAAATACTGACATATTTGTCGCGCCACGAAAACATTACATAAGTATACCAAAATAAGTAGATAAAAGATGTTACATTACATAGTCATATTAAGAACAATATTACGTTATGGCCTTGAAACATTACTAATTAACTACAAATTTGCTTGAATGTTCTCCGGGATATTGAGCCAGTCAGAGAAACTTTGGAAAATTTTCGTTCTAGTAATGCGATTTAACTTTGCATGCAAAATAAATTTAAACTACATTGCTGACTCTGTGGTTTTACAATGGTTTACAAGGTTTTGTACCTTTCGTTCTTATTAAATAAACTGTGCGTATATAGTTTCAGGTATAACATTAAAACAGTATGTTGTAATAATTGTGTTAAGCATGATTTTCCAATTTGACCGTGAACATAGTAATCATTGACAAATGGTTTGAAGCTACCCACACCGGTGTTGTCGTACACTTCAAAGGGTTAAATGTTTTACTACATATGATTCTGTCCCCAAAAACCGTAATATTATTAATAATTCTTTGTGTGTGTTGTAGATGACCTAATATAATTTGAGTGGACCGCTAAAAACTAATAGTGTGTAGTAACATTTAACTGTTAAAGATGACTGTCAGTTACACGGGTAAGATAATTTTACATTCTCTTGGATTATGCATATTATACATTTTTGTTCTTACAGAGTGTATGGACTTTTACCTATTTGAATTCATGTTTAAGTGATTGTGATTAAATATTGGGGTAATAGGATTTATGTGCCTGTGTGCTTTTAGTTTATGTCTCTGAACGGTTGTATTCTTCTATATTTTTTATAGGTGAGGTTGCCACTTGCAAGGGTTTTGGATGTTTTGTTAAACTCCTGTTCAGGTAAACTGTTTATAATCAATTTTGTTAAAGGTCACTAATTGCCATGATACATTAAAACAAGTGCATAAACATACAGCAGTAGTGGCCTATGTACATATTAAATGATTATCAAAATTACCTCGCCATTCGACGTTACAGATATATGTATCATAGTTACGTATGTATATCATCGTCATAAATGATACACCATTTAAAAAAATAACGTAAATCGTGGATCTAAATAATCGAAGATTATCGAGTGTTTATCATCAGTTCCACAAGGTGCTACCGTGCTATGTTAATCTTACTTTGTTTCCTCTAACGATATTGACATTCAGGTTGGACCAAATCTTACCACTTGTCAATTTTAAATTTATCCAATTTATTTGCCATAAGTCAAGTCTTTCAGCATTTCGAGTGTTGCATCTACAAATCTTATGAAAACTGATTTTGGCAAAAAATTTTAATAAATGGAAATTCAAAGAATAGTGGGAGACGAGGGTTTGAGTTACTACTTTACGTAGGAATGAGAAGTACAAAAAAGAATTGTCGGAATTAGGTATATACTGTCAATTTATAATTTTTTACTTTGTTCCCGTATCTAAAATAAAAGTGTTGCTGAATAGAAACCAGTTTACTGTATAGTAGAGAGAATCCTTTTGTGTTTAGGATTTGTTAAAATTGTATGCCGACGTAGCCTGTATAGAGGAACGGTGGTATGAGAGCTTCATTTCATAAGAAATAGCAGCTATTTTGAATCTCATTTTTATTGTTGGGAACTATAATGAGCAAATTATGTTACTTCGTTAAACATGATGCCGAATCTATGTAGGTACTTGTTAACTTGTTACTTTGCCATATACTACAGATATGTATTTAAATGTTTGCAGTACTTCTGTCATAACTACTGTAATTATATATGAAACCCCTCTCTGGTCAAGTATACCTACCAATCCCGGAGTACATGGCTAAGAATGGTTTCATTTTTAACATTACGATTAAAATAATATATGTACATATGTTAAGAGATTTCGCAGAAGTTGCTAACAATAACTTACCCTAAACTTAATAAATATGTTGGGCATAAAAAAATCTCGTAAATAGGAGGAAAATGCTTTCCAGAAATTCTGTTCTACCATGAGTAACATGAACTTGTGTTTTCTTGCAGATGGAAAGGAAGCATTTACAAACTTGTGTGGCCCGATCTGTTTTTATTTTTGGCAACGTTCTTTTCCTTAAGTGCCTTGTACAGATTCATATTAAATGAAGAGCAGAAGAGGTATGTCTGGCAGTTGTAAAAGTTTAAATTAAATGTTCAATATAAGCTAACGCGTAGTTATACCATTTACATTCAAAATCGGATTGTATAATCTTTTGTAGAGTTTTTGAGGGAATATCGAATCATTGTCGAAATTACGGAAACTTGATACCAATCAGCTTTATTCTTGGGTTTTATGTTTCAATTGTGGTCGGGAGATGGTAAGTTACATATGTATTTTTGTAATTGGTATGTATTAGTCGCATATTCAATGTTCATGCAAACGGAACTATTTTGGTTTTATTCGGCACCAATTGGTTCTGGATTTACTAAAGGGAAGAAAGTTTTCGCGTTATGTCAATTTGAGTTTGCTTGTTAAGGTGGGACCAGTACAAGTCCATTCCCTGGACTGACTCCATTGCCGTATTTGTCAGTGCCGGTATTCAAGGACAGGTAAACAAATTGATGCTTCACTTGTAAAAATAACGACAATAAATTGGTTCACTTCTTGTTACGATTAATCATCTACATGACAGTAATTTACATCATCTTTTCTTGTAGGATGAAAAGGGGAGAGTTATTAGGAGAACCATAATGCGATACTGTTGTCTTTCGATGACCATGTGTTTCACTATGATTTCACCGCGTGTCAAGAAACGATTTCCGACTTTGGATTACTTTGTGGAAGCTGGTATGTCATCTTAACACTGACATGGAGTTATGTAACTCTCCAAAACACGAGCGTCTCCTCAGAATGTAGTAAGTAAAAGCAATGATGGATTAAATTTCTTTGCTATAGGTCTTCTTCTGGAAAATGAGAAAGAAATCATTGATGAAGTAAACCGCAAGTGTGCTTCGTACCACAAAATTTGGATTCCAATAATTTGGTGAGTTTAGAATTTAGATTATGAGACGGTATTTGCTACTTTCCATTGCCATCGTAATAATGTCTGAAAATTATTTCAATTTTGTTCTAGGGCATCGAGTATCGTGACTAGAGCAAGGAAAGAAGGCAAAATTCGTGACGACTTTGCTGTTAAAACTATTATTGATGAACTGAACAAATTTCGTGGTCAATGCGGACTGCTGATAAGCTACGATTGGATCAGTGTACCCCTTGTATACACGCAGGTTTGTAGTAATACACCCTTTTGTAGGTTGTTAATATTGTATCAGTTATCATTTCCTTGTTGCGCATTCACATGCGATTTTAAAACAGAATTTAGTAGTAGTAGCAAGAAATCATCGTTTTATTTAATGATAAAATACTTTGATTACATATGTGTTGTCCTATGACTATTACTTATATAAGTACACATCACTACATTATTGTGTACGACTTTATTCATACTATTTTTAATATTTGTTTTGTTTATTTTATTATTGTAAGTTTCAAGTATTTATATATAGTGAAAGGTTTTTCTACATAGTAGCATAATATTTTAAATACTACTGATATTATAGGCATACATTTTTCCCTGAATATTTTATGAAAGCAAGTTGTTGCATGCATACCAAAATTGAATGCTTTGCAACGGTTCAAAACGTTACTCTTTAACAGTATTTACATGTGAACGTTGTAGGTTCATGTAATATACATTGACGTTGACAAATCCAGAATATATTTGTCAACGTCAACCTTCACATTGAATCTTAACGATAAAATCAAATCACAACCAAGATAAATATATGTACATGTACTACCTTGATTTATGTATATTCCAGGTTGTAACCTTGGCAGTTTACAGTTATTTTGCCGCAGCGATGATGGGAAGCCAATGGTTAGTTAAGTGCCAAGAAGGGGATGAGGGTGTCCGCTTGTGTAGCAGTAAATCCAAAGAAGAGGATGTGGACTTAGTGTTTCCTATTTTTACAATGCTTCAGGTAAGCATTAATCGGTTGCATTTCTGAATTCCGACACCAATAAGGGCAACTTACATAACAATATTTTCGTAGTAGAAAATTATTTTTTGTTTTGTTGAATTTTATTTCCGTAGTTCTTTTTTTACATGGGATGGTTGAAAGTTGCGGAGTCTCTAGTTAATCCTTTTGGGGATGATGATGATGACTTTGAGCTCAATTGGTTGGTTGATAGAAATTTACAGGTAACTTTTGTTTTATTGAGGTTGTTTTATTCTAAAGTTTAATACTACATAACTAATCGGCTGGTCCTACGACCTGGGAATCTCGAAATCAGTCTAATGATGCTATATTTTTATTAAGGTGTCGTATCTAATTGTGGACGAAATGCATCATGATCATCCAGAACTTATAAAGGATCAATGGTGGGGTGATAATGTTCCACCAGAACTACCTTACACAGTTGCCTCAGAACAGTATCGTCAGGATCCTCCGCTAGCTTCTACACACAAGATTAAACTTTCGCAAGACGAAGGAGAAATTGTTTCTCCACCTTCTGTTATTAGGATCGACGAGATGTCTTTGAACGGGGTACATTAAGACTATTCTTGGTTCATATTAAAAAAATGAAAATTTATTATTCGGACCATTTCAGTTGAATGAGTATGCACTGTATTAAGTATGTACAGCATCCGTATTCCTTTTCTGTTCCACTACTTGTCTTGTTTGTCATGTAAAAGAAATGTAATCAGTCTATCAATGTGCAGAAACCAACTGCAGTATGATGTATCCCCAATTACAGATAGTAGTTTGACTTACTCAACTTAGTGTACAATTTATAAATTAATCCTAAAGCGGAACAAAATTATTCCTTACAATTAGATATTCTTTGAAATTCAAATCAAGTTGCCGCTGAGAAATGGATGGGCTAATTAGCTAAGGATGGATTGTTAGCTATGTACGTACATACATAAGATAACGAGTTTCATTAGCTATTTCCCCGTCAGATTACCCAGTATAGTGGAATTCAGCCCTACGAATTTGTGCTCTAATGACACCCTGCTGTCATGCTGATTTTAATTAGATTTTGTTGCACTGGAAATTTCAATTCGAAGAAATTCATTTCGAAACTAGGCCAGCAGAAATTGTATTAACTAAATACCATAACCTGAAGCTCGCATTTTAGATATGTTTTGTGTCTACTGGAAGGTAACGGTGCTGCATGTTATAGAAATATTCCTCGATTTCACGTGCGACGACTAGATTTAGAAATGTGCGTAAGAAGGATCGAATTGTTGTAAAGCGGTTGGAAGTAAAACGATAAAATCAGTGAATTGAATGGATTGATTTATTCTCCACAGGACGTTGGACGCAGAGTATCGTTGACTCCTTCTAAAAGAAGTAGTTTTACACGAAGAGAAAGGACCGCCAGCGTACGTTCCACAGCAAGCCAAAGTACTTTAGCGGAAAGTGTGAGTGGGAAACTGAGTCGATCTGCTTCAATTACATCAGTCTTCAAGCGAATGTTTTCTCGAGACAGAGACAGGGATAACTTGAATTCCCCACTTGCAACTGACGGTGAGTACCATTCTTTCAGTTTTTGTAGACAAATTGCCTCCCTTACTACTCTTAACGACTATAATTTAGCATTTACTACATGCTCCTATATTGAATTCCTCGTTGTTTTAGATACATTGCAATGCTTCCAGATCCACGCACAATGGAACCCTCTTATTCTAACTTTCTTCCCTAAGTTTATACCCATCCACGCAATTTAAACTGCACTCTAGGTTGAATCATTTAGTGATAGAAATAGCAACACCACAAGTTCTCACGCTGAAATTAGTCAAATTTTGGTTAATTCGCAGTGCAAGTTATAGTTTATGTTATTAATTATAAGCTAGAATTGCAGCTTTCTCCGAGCGATGAGTAGTATGCATGGGACTCCTCGAGTGTATCCCTTGCAGGCATGCAATTCTTGTACACTTTAAATCACCTAAAATAGGGTAATTTCTAATTATAATTGTATGATATTCTGAATATCTGCATATGCCCGTAGGTACTAGGGACAGATGGGGATGTAGATTTTCATTTAAATAATTTTATTTATACTTTATAAATGCATAAATATGATATGATTGTATATACTTATAGTCTAACTATATTGCAGTATGCTGTACAACACATTAAAATATTTCTACAGTGTGTACAAATTTAGTTTCCTTGAACATTACTGCATGAAACTATGTGTATATGCTGTTGGATATCTTTTCAACTTTTTCGTTGTTATCTACAACTTTTTGGAACTTATTATTATTTTTATGCAGGACGCCTACCCGAATTTGTGGGAAGTACAGCGAATGTGCATCGTAAAGTTTTTGAAGAAGCTATTCCAGAATTAGATGAAAATATGACGACAATAATTTCCATGAAAAAGGAAGTCAGGCCTACAGTTCAAGAGATTTTCGCCGAACAAACTCAAAGGAATGAGAATGTCACGCCTATTGTACTTTCCGTGCAGCCTGGACCATCAAATGTACCATCGCCAGAAATCAATCCTGCATCAAAATTTATCTTGGAGCGTCCTTCGTCACTGAATCTCAATTTGGGAGCATCCAATCTCAAGCCGGCATCGACTTCGAAACAACCTGATATACCTTCATCTTTATCGCCAAATGATCAACAGAATAATACATCTGAAGAGAACACCTTGTCGACAGCTTCACTTTCGCCTGGGGAGCACTCGGATCCGGACGATAGCATGGACGACTTGCAAGTAAAGAAACGCAGTGGTGATAAACTCTCACAGCGAATAGCTAAAACATTCGGGTTCACCAAATCAAAAGCTGACTCAGAGGAAGAAGGTACGGAGGAGCATCTCTTGAGTAATATTAGTAACAAAGGGGATGAAGAATCTATGAAAGAGTAGGAACTTTCCCATGTAGTTCTGAGGAAGTTTTTGAATTCAATTGAAAACCGTTACTTTTACATCAAGACATGCTTAGTACACTGTTCACATTATGCATGTGACTATCTAATTATTACAACACTAAACCCGATCCGAGTGTTTTCTTTTTCTATAATTCTCGAATTTGTTGAAATATTTTAAATACCTTCCCAGACTTTGGTATGTATATTCCTCGTGTTCAATACATTTGTATGTGCCTTATAAGTTCCTCCGATATTGAATACTGTTCTTATCCTACTTTTATGGACAGTACTTCCACCACGTTTACTAAATAAGTTGTACAATGGTGGCGTAGAATGTTGATTCGTAGGGGCTAATTTATAGACCAATTTAATGTTGTTATAAGAAGTTACTTTTAACTGACAATTTTTTTACTCAAAAGACAGACCTACTTTGCACGCTCTTTTACTTTACGTGAATATTTCATATGTTGAATTTTTATCGTTATGTTAGACTGGATATTATTTATCTACTATATACTACATACAACTGTTACCTGTGGAACAATACTACATGAATATAACTTGTAAATATAATCATTTTATTTTTTGACGATGTATCCAATGATAATACAGTGACTGAAACTTTAAAAACTTACTGTGTGTTTTGGGATTTCTTTAAATGCCATAAAAAAGGTTTATACTGTCATAGTGTCATGTATACTAGCATCTGCAATCACAGCACCGAAAAGTTTGCCTATTACCTATTTCTCCATTTAGTTGATGTATTGTTACGTATTGGAATCTTGTGAAGAAGGGTGTACTTTAAAAACGTCTGAAGTAGTTTTGTTTTCCCACATAAAACTGCCTAATTATAATTATTACACCTGGTATGAAAAGTGTGCACAATAACTACATTTTCTGGATGGTTGACCTATGTACCGCAACATAGGTTGTCGCGCAATTACTTTGGATTTTAAAAAATACTAATTATATATCGATTACTCTACAACGAGAATAAGACTCTTTCATCATCAATTTCAATATTAAAATAAGTAGAACTCAGGAACCTTCTGTCTATTATAACCTTAGATGTTTTCCCGAATGGAAATTACAATGAACATGTGGGCATTGAGAGACTAACATATTCATGTACTTACCTTAACTATAAGGTTATAATACTTACCTTAACATATACTACTATAAGGATTAAAATTAATTCCTTAAAATGTACATAATTCCAAATTTGAATACAATACATTATTATAAATTTGAGTAAAATTATATAATGGTATCATATTTTTGAACCCAATTAGTTTCACCGTTTCGGAGTTACCGGGGTTTGTTAACTAAATTCTGCGGATTTTGCTGAAACTTGGTATACGTAGCCTTTAGGTCTAGAGCTCACATATATTTAAATTTCAGGCAAATAAGTTGAACTGGTTCGGAGTTACCCGGGTATTTGAAAAAATTTTCGTCGATTTGGCTAGAATTTGGTAAATATACTGAATGGCCCCAGATGAATGACCGCTTCGCTAAGTAGCCATCGATTTATCGATAACAGATTTCAGATTTTTAGATACTAGAATGGTATTTTCCATAAAGTGAAACAATGCTCTCTGGAGGTAGAAATATATTTCCGATGAATTTGAGGAGCCAAATTATATAATATTTTCTATAAAGAATATTAAAATTTCATATTTGACATGTTGAAAAAGTAAAACGAAATGATTTATATTTTCCATAAAGAACATGATATTTCCTGTAAGAACTCACATACCTAGATACATACATATTTCCCTTTTACAAAACTATACTTCTAGCCAACTGGTATATAGGTACATTTCCATACATTGTCAAAAAATGGAGCAACACCATCATTTTTAACAGAGTGCAATAGTGCAAGAAATGCATAATATGCTCCGGAATGAAAGATCCGAATCGCAATAAATTCTCAAATATTGATCTAAAGTTTCAGTGTGATATATAGGTGGTAACAGCTATTATACAAGATGCGGTGGTGGACAACCGTTTTCCTTGTAAGAGGCTGGACTGGCTTCCTGGCCTTGGCGATTTCCGAATGAGTAAATCCATATTTTCAACAAGAACAACTCTATAGAATAGACTATATTACACAACGGACTATTATAGATTTCTGTAACAACAGTTCGGTTCATGTAACCTTAGCAAAAGTTAAAGTTAGAAAGATATTTTCGTTAATTTGAATAGTGAAATTAAATGTTTACTTTAATTTTTAATATATTCAAACAGTAAATAAAATGGTAATTATTTCATTTTGGACAGTAAAATTTAATGATTTTTCTACAAATTCAAACGATAAAATAAATTGATTATACATATATATTTGAACCGTGAAATTAAATAATTTTTACTATTTAAACTAAGTTCCATAAATTTTAACAGTAAACTTGAAACTTCCATAAATTTGAATACAAAAATTGAAACTTCCATAAATTTGAATACAAAAATTGAAACTTCCATAAATTTGAATGCTAAAATTGAAACTTCCATAAATTTGAACAGTAAAATTGAAATTTCCATAAGTTTAAACACTAAAATTGACATTTCCATAAGTTTAAACACTAAAATTGACATTTCCATAAGTTTAAACACTAAAATTGACATTTCCATAAGTTTGAACAGCAAAATTGAAAGTTCCATAAATTTTGACAGTAAAATTGAAATTTCTATAAATTTGAATACAAAAATTGAAACTTCTATAAATTTGAATACAAAAATTGAAACTCCCATAAATTTGAATACAAAAATTGAAACTTCCATAAAGAATACTAAAATTGAAATTCCCATAAATTTGAATACTAAAATTGAAATTCCCGTAAATTTGAATACTAAAATTGAAATTCCCATAAAGAATACTAAAATTGAAATTCCCATAGATTTGAATACTAAAATTGAAATTCCCATAAATTTGAATACTAAAATTGAAATTCCCGTAAATTTGAACAGGAAAATTGTCATTTCCAGAAAAAACATACAATTAGCCTTCGTATCCCTAAATTCCATTTTAAATTTCAATCCAGAAGTATTTTTCTCCAACATTCCATAACATTACGCCTGGGCCCCTGACTCCCTTTAATTACTAATGAGCCAGTATCTCCCCAGCTTGCACAACTTCCCACATCCATTTTTAACCGGTATCATTTGTACACACGAGTTTTTACAGAGATATACACAAGCTCTGCTGCAACATTCAACGTGCATAAAATATATGGGTAAACGGTTGTAAAATGCGAAAATGTCTATAAAAATTGCATCAAATTCTCAAAAATTGATGCCGACATTGATTCATCTTATCCTCAGACCATTAAATTAGGTATATACATTACATACAACAAGATCCTCTTGTAAACATGACGCCTGCCATGAATAGACGTAATACAATAACAAAACAACTAACAGCAAGAAAGCGTCGAAAAAACGTAAATTATTAAGAACGTTACTTTTTCACAATCCAAAAGCAACCGTAGGAGCAGCAAATCAGCACATTCGCTGACATTGTATTGTGTATTGTGGCACAAAATAAGCGAAAGGCTGCTTGAGCCGTTGAGCCTCTCTCTCTCTCCATGAGCGAAGCAAAGTCTTTGTCGGCACCTCGCACTCTCTTGCTTCTGAGCTGAGGTTCGCCCAGCCCAGAGAGAGCTTCCCTTCAGCTTCGAATTTTTGGATTTTGGATTGGAACTCATAAGCTCTATGCTCTTATTTAATCGGGTGTTCTTGCATACATAAAAGTCTCTATGTGTTTGGGGATTGCGCAAGATTTGAACTGCATCGACGACGGGAGACAGGAGAGGAGCGGAAATATATTAAGCCTTTGCCTTTGGCCTGTGTGAAATAGTAAATAGAGAATATTTATATACGATAGACATTGTAGACATATAGAGAATTTCGTGTGAGTTTTTAAGGGAATATATTTGGTCTTATTATTATTGGTCTCTCTTGCTGCTCTAACTGCTCCTTTCAAGTCCTTTCCTTGAATTCCTTTATTGAGGGTTGGTTTGGCCCTTCTTCATCATTATTATGGTGCTTTGGTGCTTGAATATAAGTATATTATAGTTGAGTAATATATGCGAAATGAAATGAAAGTAAAAACTTTATAGAATGAAGGACGTGTAGGAATCCTATATAGCAGGATATATTGTATAGCTGTATAGGAAGTATTGTATATGCCTATTATACTCTTTTTGTGTGTTTTGAAATTCCCTTTAAATCCCACTTTTGTATTTGTATTTTGCACGATGTAATAACTCTCTACTCTGCAAACGAAACGTGCGGATTGTGCATTTACTATACGATGAGCAACAACATTATATTGCTCCAAGACAATATTATTATTTGTGCATGTGCACAAAAACCAGCTGATACACTTCTTGGTAATCCCAGGAATTTTAGGCAAAACTGATCTCGATCCTCAATTCCTCATCAGCTCTGTCATCAGATCGTCGTCAGTCATATATCACTCACACACGTTTATATAGGAGGAATATATGTCGAGAGAAATTTAAAGAATTTTGCAATGACGAGGAGCGACGACGACAAGAGACAACACAAAGTTTAGGGATTTATTGTTATTAGTGCATATTTATATAATATAGTTTTAGTAACCATATACGACAGTAAGTCATAATCCTGTAAAGTAAAGTTTATTGTGGTATTTTAGGATTAAACATTAAAGTTGCTTAGTATAATTATATATACATAGGAATTGAAGTGATCGGATAGAAAATTATCATGGTGTACATACTAATTTAAATATAATAATACATAGGTTGTAAAAAAATAGTATGTGAAGAAAAAAGATTAATCATCGTGTATACTGTAAACACATATGTTATTTTGTGTACTTATATATGGGAAGTGTTCAATTCAAAACTCAAAAGCAAAAAGCAAATATAGATAGGCTCTTTTGTGGTTTTGTGTCAAGTAAAGTTATATAAACTATATGGGTATATATATTTAACATTTAATATTTTATTTTGTATCAAAAACTAAAAGTAGACAAGGAGGAGTATATAGACACATGTATGTATATTTTTTGTGAGTTTAAACGAAATTATCACGTTTAACTCAAAGTTGCAGCGTGATGTCGAATACGCTTTATTATTATCACTACTACTAATACTATATTACAATGAATTTATTTGAGGACAGTAGTTCATGCAGATCACTTTCCAGTGATAATCGGAGTTTAGTTTTTGTAATATAGTATAGTGTATACAGTATACAGTCTTTTAACATGCTGGCAATCTGTGTGTCTGAATCGTCAAGAGATTTACTATATTATCACTGACAAATAGCGGTAGGGTGATGTAAAAAAAATTGATAAAGTTGAGTTTATTATTATTATATCACTTCCTATTTAATATTACATGTTTATATTGTAGTTGTTTCTTTTTTATGTTAGAAACTTCGGTGGATGATGAATCAAATGTGTTGGTTAGGACTTTAGGATAGGAGAGGATAATATTGTATAGTGTAGAGCAAAGGTTTAAGTTTGCGGACGTTCCAGGAGGAATTCTATTATTAAAATGGCTAGCATTATTAAAAATCAGATTTTGAAGCATCTTTCACGGTAAGTCGAATTTATTTATTTATTATTATGATATTGTGATTTGTAATGATGATTGTTGTTGTTGATGTTCTTGATGAAGGACTTTGAGGAAAGCTAATCAATCCAAACTATGTTTGTTGAATTTTATAGATTTGTTAAAAATCTGTCATCCGACAAAATAAGTCTAAGTACTTTCAAAGGGGAAGGAGAGTTGACAAATTTGGAATTGGATGAGATTGTGCTGACTGACCTTCTGGCATTACCTTCGTGGATGAAATTGACTCATGCTACGTGCAATAAAGCTTTCATCAGAATACCATGGACTAAACTAAAAAGTGTCCCTATTCTATTAGTATGTTCATTTTGATTTTATAATTACTTACTGTTCCAGTTTTAGATTCTGGAATTCAATAAAAAAATATTTTTATTGAATTCCAAATAGTTGAAGAATTATTATATATTACCATATATAACAAATGTATTTATATATAAATTTTTTTTAATCAATGTAGTCTCTGGATTCTGTCAAAATTCGAGTTGAGGCATGTGAAGAACTTCGTCAAGGAGGGCCTTCGACATTAAACGCTTTCCCTACATCCACTGGAAAGTATGGATTTGTAAATAAAGTTATTGATGGGATAACTGCAACTGTAAATTCTGTTGAAATCACTTTCCATAGCCGAGCATTTGAATCGAAAGTACAGGTGAGACACGTGGTTTTAAATGAAATGGTAGCGAGGACAATCAGGGGATGTCTGGCTTCTTAAAAGTAACACACCAATGGTGATTCTCTTCCGTGTACATAGATATCTCGTATTCGGTTAGAATCGCAATCACCTAATTGGAAAAAGGCGGAGCTGTCTAATACCCGTTTGAAAGACATGGACAGAGGAGAAACTTTGATATTCAAAGCAATGGAATGGCAAACTCTACGTTTGGAAGCACGATCAACTTCAGACCGTAATCTAGCTCCGCTTAGACTGCTCACGAATCAAGCTAAGGCGCATATTGTAATTAAGAAAAAATTAAGTGGTAAGTTACTTTGTGAAGTTAAACTTTATAAAATGTAATGCAAAAAGTGACCAATATTTATTGAGACGAATGTCAGTACAAATCTTGTAGAAGTATACACTTTGATACATGTAAGTTTATCCTATATGTAGATTGTCAAGTACTCGGATGCCGCTTATCGCTGCTTCTCGATGATTTACTCTGGGTTTTGACTGACTCTCAGATATTAGCAGCTTTACATTTTATCAATTCTATATCTGGTCTTATCAAGCAATCCACAGAACTGACACAGCGGTTCAAAGCAGCCAGGAAATTGGAGGTACAAATACAAATTAATTCTATTTCAATAATGATTTGTCATTTTCTGGGTACAATGAATGCATTGTTGTAATATGCAATATTCCAGAGTCTGCCGGAATATCAGGCTCAACTTAGTCAAACGTCGACTTTGAAGCGAGACATACGGACTGAGGCAGCTAAAAATTTTGATGCATTTGATGTTAAGGAGACATCATATCATTTTCTCTGTGAAAAAATTGATCTACATTTTTGTGATGATCCTGGTAGTAAGTAAAATTATGTTTGGATTTTAGATTTGCATTTAGTAGTAAGTGCTATGAAATTAGTCGTTTGGAAATATAGCATTTATGTATGAACTTCGAATAACTGAGATTCGATAGATAATAGAGGGGTTCGTAAAGACTACATACTATAGACTATGTAAAGCAGTCATACTGTTGTAAAAAGATCGCACAAGTTGTGTTCCTGTCAAGCGTACAATATTTATTTTATTTACCGTAACATTATTTCATTTATAACTTCCTAACATTTTCTTTTGTAGGCGGACGGTCAAAACATGAAGATCTGAAGGATGGAGGAGCCTTTCAAGTTTCCCTTATGCAGGTAATACTTTTACTGTTAACATGATTTAGTGACCGTGTAGCCAGGAAGTAATTGTATGATGTAAAGATTTGTATAAAATCATGTAATAAATCCTAGGTGCTACTGGATTTCTACCCGTACCATTTGGCTAAGGGGGAACGTCATTCATGGCCTCGGTACACTCCAGACAATGCACTCTCTCAATGGCTTAATACTTCATTAAATGCATTTCGTATTGCTCTCATTGAAGCCATATCAGCATCTTCAATGCATTCTCCGTTAGCTAGAACTCAAAATAACCCTCCGCCCTTGGGAGTTGACATTAATCCAGTGAAAAAGACTGTTACTGATCAGTTTGGAAAATTAATGAGTACTTGCTTGGTTTTGAAAATTCAAGATCTCCGTTTATTCAAAGTTACTACATCATCAAAACAAACTGTGCCTCAGCCATTCCTTTCAAGTAAGTAATGTTACTTTATTTGTGCTTATATTAATAATTATTATACAGGTATATTTATATATGAACTAATATGAAATATGTAGGTTATATCGATAGACCCAAGGATTTACAGACCATTCACGCTGAGTTTACATGGTTTTATTACCCGGGAGAAATATGTTTTCCACGTAAGTTTTTATCATTAGGCTCTCAGTATCAAATCGGTTCTGTATTTGGCAAAATTATATTTCACTTCTGATGTCACCGTTAACAGAATATTAAATATGTATTTATGTAATCGTTTTTACAGTACCTAGTCCAAAAGTTTTTGCTCACTTGTATCCATTCCAAGTACACCTGGATACATGTACAATATTATGGTTGAACTGCTTTATTTCAAATTTGCAAAATGCAATGTCTAAAGACAATGTGAACACGGGAGAAGCTGATTACGTGGACGTTCGGGTAGAGTTGATTATGCCCAAAGTAAGTTTTTGTGGTATCACAACGATATTCCATATAAGCCTTTAAGAATAGTAGAATTGTTGAAATGCAAGTTATATGGTTAATTATTCATTGCAGGTTGTCTTTGAAAACAAAAGCTTTTATCCTTCCCAAAAAGAACGACCCCAGTCTTTACATTTTCAAGTTTCACGTGAGAATATTTAAATCAGTTTACCGTCACTTTATTAATACCATCGTAGGTTTTTGATAATGATAAACGTGTGTATTGATTACAGGATTGGTACTTTCAAACTACCGATCAAATGAAACTGGTAGCCTACATGAACTTACACAATGTTTGGAGTTGTTGCAACGTGGTAAGTAAAATTTCTTCTGTGTTTGTTGCTTTTATTTCAATAAATGTTTTTAATAATTATTTAACTGTTAACCACGTAAGCCAAGATATTAAAAATGGATACTGTTTTTAATAAAGTTTATTTAATGTCTACTTCAATATGAACCTCTTTCCAATTATTGTTAAAATTGCTTTTATTTTAGAAATCTATTTTTAAAAGAACATTACAAACAATTATATCTTTACAGGCGATCTTGCCTATGGAACTGGTTTTCCTTCAAAAGATCATGACGTGCCTTTAATAGCAGAAAAATTCATCCAACATGCCGAAGGTATTATTAATGTTCACTCAATAATTTATTTGTTGGTTAACTTCGTGTCGATTACATGAATTTATGCTTTTTCGAAATGGTTGGTCCTGTAAACGTGCTTCATTTTCCATTGAGTAGCTAAACATGTTTTTCATTTAATTATTTAAAAGTTTCACGTTTTTCATAATCAACTCTCTATCACGCTAATCTTTATCCTAATAAGCCTCACTAGTGTACCATAATTATTAAAAGTTTAAACTCTGTGTCATGTGAAGGTCGTGATAAAATTCGAGAGCCAACGAAAATAAATGGAACAAGTTTTCAAGACATCGCGCCTTATCTCACAAAAGATATGCTGAATACTGAACCAAGAGATGTGTGGTATGTATTCATGGACCCTTTTTGGGCTGATTTCCGAGTGGAGACGAAAAGAAAGAAAAATCCGTCGGAGCAGAGTCGAAATCGTCAGCAGAAGGATATTGATCGAGATTTATCAGTCATGTTATTTCCGTTTATCGACTCATTACCAGTTTCGGCGTGGTTGTATTTAAATGAAGCACAGTCAAGTTCAGGAAAGCAGAATGGAGAAACAGTCAAACAAAAGAGCATCAAAGCTATTTTTAATGCTAATGGAATTGCTAGCGTTCAGCTAACACATTATCAATATCTTTTCCTAATGAGAATGATTGAAGCTATTAGTGAACTTTCTTTGTACCTGACGTTCGATCTTGAACAAATCATTGGCCAACAAATTTATGACAACTTAGTCACTGTTCTTGGCTATATTCCTACGACAGAAGTTAATCTTTTGTTCCCTCCACCCGTGCCGGGTAAGCAAGAATCTCCATCCATGGAATTGGATTCGTCTGCGATCCCCGAATCATCTAGTGGAGAAATAGATGAAACGTACGTGTAGTACAATTTCAGTGTATTTAGTATTTAGGTGTCCATGTAACTATGTTTTACATAACTTTTTTATGAACGTTCTTTAGGAATGAGGAGAAAGAAAATACTTGGAGGCTTTTTGAACAAGAACGTGATCGCAAGCCTTCTTCCGCTCCGGAAAATCTCAACATACCTACAGTGTCTATGTCCTTAAGCAGCAGTCCCGTTGGAAACGTTCCTTCAATGGAGTCACTGCGTTCAAGTTTCTCTCAAGTTAAACACGGTCTGACTAATTTGGCCGTGACTTTCAATAAAGTGGGAGGAATTTCGACTCCAGATAGTGAAGTTGCTTCTCAATGGTCTAATATTAGTTCGGACTCTTCTGAAAATAATTTTGTTCCTATCGAATCCCTGGATGATGAATTCTGCCGAAGTCCTATTCCAAATAATGTTGCCGTTGATGTTGGAGTCGAGGTAGCTACCGAAGTGGTAGAAGATAATCGGTCAACACCATCACCTTCTTTTTCATTCGGAAATCAGTTACTGCGAGCAGAAAATGATAATTTGGTGAGTAGATTACAGATTTAACTATTAAGATTCACATAAATCTATGATAACAGATTTTTATATTTAGCTTAATTCATTGTGGTCAAGATTTTGTAGGTAGATTTTATTTTGTTATATTATATTATGTAGATCGGTGTCCTAACGATTCGTCTGGATAATGTTGAAGTGGCTCAGGAGGCCAAGGGTACGGCTTCGAAACTCAAATTTCAATGCAGGTCGGTTTCGTTGAAAGAATGCACAGGAATGGCATGGAACGAATTTCAGGTAAGACTAGTATCAATTACGTATAATATTAAAAAATATAAAATGAAAGTCATGCTTTAAGGTAATCGATACATTATTTAAGACGTCTTATATAATGTATTTGAAGGTTGGTTTTGAACTTTTTGAATAATCACAATGTGCGTTTTCAATGTTTTCTTTCTCGTTCGTTATTTCACATTGTCGATGTTGCCTATTAAAAATGCTGTATTACCTCAGTCTGTTGAGGAACTGCAGAAAAGCTATTCTGTTTCAATCTTTCTAATGTTGCTTACTATTGCTGCCCAGATGATGTCTAATTGAAAAAGATTAAATTAAATTTATAAAAGAATTTCAAACACTTCAGGTCTATTTTTCAATTTTAGAATGAATATTTTAAATTGTAACTACGTTGATTACTGAATAGGTATTCGACTTCACAGTATTAATCATATATTGACTTTGCTTTGTGAATTTTTTCCTTTACATGCTTACTGTATATGCAGGTGCCCAGAGATTCACAGGAGGTATAAACCTTAATAACCACACTGTTGTATATTATATTATAATTATCGTACACTGCTTTTTAGTTTGCTTCGGTAGACCGTATAAGATACAATGTTCTATAATATTATGGTACGATTATACTAGGTAATTGTCAAATTGGAGTATTTTGTAGTATTTGACTATTTAATTATGTCTGCTTAGCTCAATAAGAAGATCGAATTGGTCTTTAATGCCTGAAAATAATTGGAATTCCGAGACATTAGCGTGAGATTGCTCTAGAGCAAATTAACTCCCACACGTTCCCATTGTATTCTTTTTTAATGTTATGTCGTTATTGGGACTGTCTATCTCTATTAGTAAAATATAAAGAAAGACCTACTTTTCTTAAATCCTTGGTGTGCTATGATTTCTCTTAACAAATTATGTTTAATGTGATTCTAATTCTTATATATTTACACTAGTCTGTTTTTGATAAGAAAGAGTTCAGCTGCTGTTTCACATCTCCTCAGATATTAAAATACTATCTATGTGGATGTAGTATAATGCACACTATACTTTGTCGTAGATTCAATGTGGTGTCGTAACCTTATGATGTAATATAGTTTTTGGTTGCCGTTTATGGTGTAATTAGTACCGCGGTGTAAAATCTCTCATTCGAACTTTAATTTCTTTATAGACGAAGTTTGCTACCAGAAACCGTAAATGGGCGAATCTAGTCACGAGCACTTTGGGAAGTCCAACGCAGAAACGAGTTGTCAAAGTTAGGCTTTCTCAAAGAGTCGACATGGAGATTTTTAAGAAATTCATGGAATCGGACGAAACAAAAGGCATTATATCCAGTTTGCGTACTCCAGATTGCCCTCGGGTTAACTTGACGGACAGGCCTGGCTCGGAATCTCCGCTCCGAAAAGCAATCATAGATGCGACAATCGCTTTTCTAGATGGTAAAGTAGATCTAAGAAATGAAGAACAGTTTACTCTTCACATGAGCAGTGTCATTGCGCTGGCTGATTTTGTTGAAGATGAAATATGTCCAACTCCTTTTCCTATTCAGGTAAGATCGATTTCTAAAATAGTTTCTGTTATATTTGTGTTTTTTAATAATAAGTTTAAATATAAGTTTGTAGACTTTCATGAATAACTCGACTGATTTCAAATTAGTTCAAATGGTTTCTGTTGAGTGTCCAAGGTATTAAATGTCCACGTATAAAATGACGGTTTCTTGTCTTTGATTTAGTTGGAAGTTGTCGGTGCTAACGCAGAGCTGATTGAAGACAGACCTTCTGCAAACATTACTTCGCCTGGTCCAGTGCCATTAAAATTTTCTATTCCCAACTTACCAATAACTCGTGATAAGCAAGGCGTATTTTATATTGGATATCAAGAAAGTTCAACGCCATCCAGCCATCTTGAATCAGCAAGTGGTAGTTGTACAAATAAGAACGAATCTTCCCAAAGAGAATCCTGGAGTGAAGGGCGTTCGTATAATCAACAGCAACCGTCCAAAACTGAACTGGATCTCATACAGGCAGATTTTGAGAAGTTGCAACGCCAATTAGAGGTAGTGCAACAAAGAAATGTCGAGCTAGAGAATGAACTGCAAGATACACAAAATTTGAAAATGATGATTCTACAACTTCAGGAACAAGTAGTAAAATTACAGGAGGACAAATTAAATCGGTTGAGTCTGAATTACCATAGGTGAAAGGTAAAGGCTACTATTAATTTATAATTCGTCAGCGTTTGCATTTAGTCATAGATTTATAATTTGTTATTCTTTTCTATTTGCCCATGGTTGTTGATTTATTTTCCGCCATTGAAGTCATATAAGTGTACATAACGGTGATACCATATATGTAATAAACTGCTTTTATGCATGCGCTCAATTTAAATAAAAGTTGTGCCCTCAAGTTGTTGTTCGAACAAAAACGGTGATAAGTGGCACATGCCTTTTGTATAGCTTGCAATAATACAACAATGACTGGTTATCTAGTGACATTAGTAATAAATTATTTAGTTTATTCCTAATTCTGTGAAATTTATCCGCATTCTGTTATTTACGCTCACAATTAGATCCGTAGTTGAATGCATTACTTAACCTTTGTTTTACCTTCATGTAAATGTGTTAAGCTTATCTATGCAATACATGTTACACCTATAGGACTTTGGAAAATTTTACATACGAAACCAACGTACCGAAATAATGTACATCTTGAAGTCGTCCATTGTAAATGGATATCCCCGACGGGAATCGCCGAAAAGAATTTAGCCAAGATATCTCTGGCTTAATTTTTGAACTTGGGGATGTCCGTTTACGGTAATTGTTCGGTTGGTTTCATATGTGAAAGTGTGACCGTATAGGATCATGGCACGCCAATAATATGTATATTAACTTTAAACTACTAGCACTACTAAGCGTAATAAACTCCGAACCTTAACCTTAACGGCGAATGTATTTTAGTGTTTAAGCAATCAAACCGGTGTTCATCGTAAATTAGTTCCATTAGTAAATATTTGCCAGCATATTTCAATGAGTGAAAAATACGTTTAATGAATGTATGTGTGTAATACCTCAGTTGTGATCATAGAGGTAGTGGCATATATTGATAATGTTGATATCTGCCTCGAAAAGTCAATGTGAAATGCTAAACGCGACACTGTTATTCGCTTTTACTATCGAATAATTTTATTACATATTAATGAAATTTTGTTATTAATATTTTGAAATACCTGAAAAGACTATCAGAGAGCTTTCAAGTATTACATAATAAAGATGCATTTGAAGATATTCAATTATACCGACCCAAGCATAATTTCCTATCTTGTATGACAACACTTACTGTGGGTAGGAATGACAATTTTGGGGTTTTTGCATTCCGTGATATTGAAACGCTCCTATATGTAATTAATTGTGACGAGAATAATGATGGTGACACTTTCTTGTTAAACTGCGGACCTCGGTGACTCACAATCAGTGAGAATCTCTGTAGTCAAATCTTTTGAGTATGCATATGCTCAATAAGCTAGCTTTTGATCAACATTGATGGTGTCTGACATATGATTGAAACTGCTGGACATATAGATGAGCCTTAAAATTGTTCCATATTTTTCAATTTAATGTTGCCATTGAAGACATTTTATTTTTATAGTGTTATTTAACGTAAACCGAAATAACGAAATATAAAAAAATGATTTCTCATAGAGCCCATAATAATGTCTGTGATGTGACGCATTGAATTTAAAACCCTATGTTGTGAGAGTGTGCACTTGGAGTTGAGTGTTGTTTTTAGATGTTCACAACAAATGTTTGATGTGCTCGGCCGAATCGCTTTGTTCAACAAGCTTTATTCGGTGATATTTTTTTCATGAAATAAAACTACTAGCTATTTGAAAAAGACGTTTCTAATTTTCTAGCTGCTGTGTATTTTAATGCGCTACTAGATACATAATACATAACATTATTCACCGGTATACAATAATTAACGGTTTACACTAATTGGAAATGGTTCATTTAGACACTAAAATAATGGAACGGGGAATGTCTATGAATATTAGCTCTCACCAATGTGCAGATTTATTTATAACGTCAGTATTATACTATTTAAATTGTGCCAATTTACTAGGAAATCCTGATGAGTCAATAATGCAAAAGTTATTTGCTTTCAAATGAAACCTTACAGTGCTCGCATTCAAAGCGAGTATTACATATTCGGGTTCTATATCGACTAGGACGGACGGTGTAGTCAAATTTAGACACTGCGAAGGCCATTGGCCTATTGCAGATCAAAAGCGAGTACTAAAGTTATGGATGTTTTAACTTCTTTAGGTATGCAATAATTTCGACAAAATGAGTTGTATATAAGTATGTTATGCATTTAAAACTTCAAAAATTCTTTTAAAAGCTTTCGAACTAAAACTCAAAAGCTGGAGTATTTGAGCTTGAGTTGTAAAGGAGTGTGCGACTTTGACAACACCTCAATCCCCGAATGTAAAGAAGTTAAATTAATTTGTTCATATGCAATCTAAAGTTGAGCCCTTTCATGTGTCATTTAATAAATTAACATTCCAGAAAATATCGAAGCTTTATTAAAACATCTTCCTAGTCGGTATAGTTAATTATTGCCATAATTATGCTGACTGAATATTTTAGCTGACTACAAAAATCCGCAGCTAATAATTGTAAGTCCCTCAGATGCAGGAACAAGTAATTGTCGGTACAAGAACATTCACACATCACACTGGAGTCCCATCCGCTAATAAATAATATCGTTCTACATTTCATTAATATGAACAATCATCGTGTAGTAAATTAGACACAGTATTTTAATATTCCAATAAGTTTTGTACAAACAAACGACAAACTTATTGCCTTGATATCTTTGTGCGTCCAGAGCCTGACAATGTAGGTATTTGCCATTTACACTATAGCGCAATAATGTTTCTGCTGGAATTTATGATAATTCTTATATGAATATGTAATGTTCTTAGATAAATCATTGTTATTTGGAATATAGTATTACGTCTTCAATAATTGTTAATTTGTTTCAATCGACGAATCCTAAACTTTCGGTCGAGCACGTAGAGAAATATTGAGCATTTGTGCTGTAGTATCTTTTTTGTGAATTGTGTGCTTCGTTGAGAATCTCTAGCAAAATACTTATGCTTAATCTTTTGTTAACTTAAAGATCAGCATTGCTTATTTGTTTCGTGATGTGTAATGCTTATGTTATGAAAAATATTACATGTGTCCATAATCTATCTAAAAATGTTATATGAATCATCACCAATTCAGCCTTATGATTTGTGACTTTTGGTACCTAAATAAAAACACAGACAAGTGACCTCAGTTAATTCCCCTTCCAATAAACACACTATGTGCATCACATTATAATATTGCAAGAGTCGAAAGGTGATAACTTATACATACATAGGAGTTGTAGGAAGTACCTATGCCACGAGCGGTTGTACGTCATACTTACGTGTGTTCACCGGTGATTTTTGGGTTGTTTAGCAACCTTCCTATACGGTGTTACTTAAAAAATATAATTACGTACGCATGATGTTGAGAAATGTGGGTTTTAATGACATGTAATATTACTAGATAAATTGCTACTATGATAAGGTTCATGGATGTGGGATAATTGAGGGAGTTACTATTTTAGTATTACATATGTATAGATTAATATGTACCTTTGAATACAAGACAGTTAACGAGTACTTGGTAGCGAGATAATGTCGTGTGACATTATATTACCATCCAGATTGTAAGCACAGATATTTGTATTCATGATTTTGCTGTTGTACGTTACCTGGAAACTTACGTTGTTGTGTTGTTGCTATATTTAATTCATGGTTGACGGATAGTGATCAATGTATAATATTTCTGACAGCAGGTATGTCCACGGGGTTTAAAAGTCTTGAGCATAAATGTTAAAAACAGCAAGCTTGTTCGGATGCACGAATTATTTTTTCCCTCTCTTCAGTAGTGTTAATGTTGTCTGTATGTGTTCCATTGAATGGAGTTTACGTTGGGTAAAAGTTGAAACGAAATAGTTCTGCACAAGAATATTCATAAAATTTAATGTGCAGTCTAGGCGGAAGTTTTATCTTTTGAAGTGTTGTTTGGGTTAGTTCAGTCTTCGACGAAGGATTCTACATTTTGCGTCATATTGTATTTTATTAATTTAATTACCACAGATTAAGTTTACCCAATCTGAGAAGTATGTACATGGGTAGGTTACTTTGTTTTTCATTAATTTTCTGAGATTAAAGTATTAAGTAGGAGAAGAAATTGTAATATTTCTAAAATGTAGGGAGGGTTTTAATTTTAAGCGATCGTTCATGCTTGAGAAGCTTAGTAACAAAAGCTCCTCAGCAGATAATGCAAGGATGGTACTTTAATAAGAATTTCAGAAGGCATGCTCTTCTTACCAATTAATGAATAAGTTTGTGTTTACCGTTCTATTTCCACGGGGTAGGTATATCCATATTCTACTTTCATTCCAATCTACCACATGCACGCAACTTTGCTTGCAGTTATTTGTTTTAAGCTTCAATACTATTTCCAACTTTGCAACCAACTATCTACTGCGAAAAGTAATATTCAGCTTTTAACGATGTTTAATATGGATTTTCCAAAACTATTCTGCTCACAAGTGTTCTGTATCTTTGGATTACTCAAGATCATATAGGGCCTCCAAGAATCAGAGATTGAGTTTGCATTGGAGATACATTAAGTATTTGGGTTCATTTGAGCGTACCTTTGCTTTTATTCCTATTTCGTTTCTCTTCCTTTGGGCCTTTCATACTGACTGTACTTTTATAGGAACTACATACGTTTTTATTTAATCATTAACCCAGAGACTATTTGACTTCATTTTGGAAAGGGAAACACATCTCTTCCCGTTTGTAAAGATACTTTTCGTCTAAGTTTCCATTATCTGCTATACCTTGTAGCTATTGTATGCAAGAAGACATACTTCACTAAAGGTACTTGATCTCTTTAATTTTCCATTGGAACATCATATTTTCTTATTTTTAACATTTTAACGTTTACTTACGTAGGCGTTTATTAAGTGTCCTATACTTGAACTCTAGATTACGATTATAGTATACTGTATATGTAATTATACGAATATGTGGGTGAAAATATAGCTTGTGGATCATATTATGTATACATAAGCATGTGCGAAGAGGGAGCCCTGATTTGTTGAGAGAAGTAGCAGAAGGACCTTTCAAAGAGTTGTCTAGTTTGTTCTGGAAAGGCTAACGTGGTGGAAAATACAATGTCCGGAGAATCTGCAAGCTTGGTTGGAGAGGAACTAGGAACACTTTGAGGTGAATTAATATGTACGAACGAACGTCAGTTCAAATGCTAAAAAGATGCTTGATCTTCCCCTTTTCTAGTACTTTCTCAAATACTGTCGTATGAAAGGAACTTACTGTCTCTTTGAATTAATCCTTCAACGAATGAAAGCTATATGAGTGTCTTAACAATTTATCTCTGCAACAGATATGAAACCACAATTCTACCAAATTATTTGAGTTTCGACTCGACCATAAATGATTATTCGAGAACTTTTGCGTACGTCATTACTAAAAACGGGAGGATCGTCCAGTTTGTTTAAATTAGCAATGGTTGTCTAAACGGAACAGTGAAGCCTTGATTCATAAAATTCAGAGCTTATTTTAAGTATTCTCTCTTAATTTACTCTATTCTAAAGAAAGGTTAGGATGAAATAGCTCGTGTAGAATGATGGCTGATTTGGAGCTTGTGATTTAAATAAGAACGTAATTATTTGTATGAAGTGGTACGACGGATACGGAAGCAGATGTCTGAGAAACTGAGAAGATGTTCAGATATGTGCGCTTCAAGACTAGTAAGTTCATGCTTGAGCTAAGAAAACTATTGCTTATTTGATATCCACCTATATACGTGTCATTGCTCTGTCTCTGCAATAGACAACAATCCGTTTTTCACATTTGTATTCTGAAGGTGTTCAATTTCTTACTTTGCTCATCGAATCATATCGACGGCGCGTCATTTTTTCCAAACACCAGCACATTTCAAGAGTCTATAGGCTATTTGATCCATTGAATCCTCGAACTGGAGATTTGTAAGGATGAAATTACGTTGTATGTATACATGTATACGATCGTTCTATGTATACATTTGATGGCTGAGAGGACAGCGACGAGGCGATGACGAAAATATAAGTGTAACGGTTCTTCACACAGACGTATATACATGTGAAATATACGTACTTACATAGTGAAAGTAGAAAGGAAGCCATGAGCAATAAATGTGTATATTTTTTCGTCAACCCCTTCCTATTAGGTTTAGGAATACACAACATGTAATAAGCACTAAGGCAGAAATCCTAGCACAAACAAGGAAATCCAGGCTACGGACGAAAGATTTGGAAAGCAGAAATCCCTGATTTGGCAAAAGAACCTACCTCATACATGTGGTGAATACAATTTCTTATACGTCCACAATTGTTGCCAACGGATTCCAGAAAGTAATTCAATCTAGATTTGATATTGTGAGGCAGTGGTCTCATCCAGGACCACTGCCTCCCACAATTTTTCCCCACTATACTGCAAGTCATAGTCATGCGAGTCATACTTGCCCCTAACATTAGGATCAAGTAACTGTGCATGATACATTCTGCACACACTCCTGGAGATTTACTTTCAAGACAATTTCTTTCCAAATAGGTATGCCTTTCTTGTCGACAAAATATATACAACCATGTCTCAGTATTCCCATCATATTTTTTGAATGTATTTATCCCAGAACAACCATTTATGAAGAATCTCATTCTAATCGGGATTGCTCAACTTCTACGTTCCCCATCGCAACTTCGTAACTTCTATTCGTACCTCTATTACCCTTGTAGATTTTGTATACCTATATAATCATTTTTATAATCACAGTTTAAATAATATATCATTTCCTACCTAAATGTGATCTCTCGCCAATCCAGTCTTGACTTTGATCATTTCGATCATAGTGATGGGATATACTTACACTACACATAGTATGCACATATGCATAGTGTACACACATACGCTTAGTCAAATATATGCATTATGTGTATGTGTGTCTATCACATTTTCTCCGAAGTTTGAGCTTACCCTATCATAAAATTATCACTACGTATACGTGTATTTTAGCAATGGATTACCAACACCAGACCATTAAGCTGTTTGGAGTGGCAGGTTTTTCGACGCCTCATCAAACGATCAGCAACTATTACCCAACATACATGTGTGAGCATGCAGTTATGTAGTTACCACGCTCTGTACGAGCTGTGTAGTTGTCGATGTTATCTAATAAGCATTTGAAACTCTGTTCCTATATATGCCCACTATGTGTTCAGTTGGTTTAAACTCCTGGAACATGGTTTTAGGAATCAAATGTTTTGAGATTTCCATCGACTCTACTGATTAACTGCCTCCAAACTCGCAAAAAGCTAGCTGTACCATATCATTTGATACAATAATTGCTTAACCCTACATATTTGGACCTAATATGGTACCTAGTATTTTGTCGCTGTTGTCATTCAAATCGTGACGGGTTAGTTAATCTTAATGGCTTTCTGCACGTTTAGTGTTTTATAGATGGCGACCCTTTTGTGATATTATATTGTTACGTGTAATACTATATTTAAAGTTCTGTCCGGTGCAAATCACTAGGTATGCAAACACGAGTGAGTCAAGCCGTTAACTAATCACGGAAAAGCGAACAAATGTTAATATCCTCCAAATGTATGTAGTAAAATTGGCTTAAAATTATGGAAAGCACTGTGGTTTCACATGATCACACCCTGAAATGTGCGCCGTAGGCTGTGTTGTGTTATTTTTGGAACTGATAAGTTTCCTGTTGCCTGAGAATCATGAACATTAATGTTGCATTTTTGCGTGCATGCATAGGAATTTGTTTATATAGATACATACGCCAACGTAACAATAAGCATTTTGAATCGCACTTTGTCTTGATTAACTGCTTCAAATCATTTGACTAAATAAATATTGATGTAAATAATACTAACAGTTTATGCATAAGAATTGCTTCAAAGTTCTCAATGTGTAGTTATGTCAATGAAGGATGGGTTTAAATAATCCTCTTAGCATAGAGTGAAAACCAAGTGCTTGATTTAATAAAATTTTACACAAATTTATGTGCTCTTGTAAGTATGTAACTATCCGCTACTGCATCTATACTAGTAACACTAATAGTGTGCTTCTGTTTAAAGCTAAATTAAAGCTATATTATTTTATTTAGGACCCGACGATGTAAATAGTGACACATAAAAGTTTTATCATTATTACTATTTAATGACAAACATTTCATCGAAACATTATTTTGAAGGATAATAAGCACGTATACGTGCGTACATATATTTATATAGTATATATATATATATAAGTATCTATACAAAGTATAAAATATTAATTAAATTAAAATAATATACATACGATTGGGGCAACGACGAATCTGTTGACGCAGTTAATTATTTAATAATAATGTTGCTGTAAATAATTTCTGTGTGTAATTTCAAATAAATAGCTAAGTTGTAAAGTCACTGTTACCTTAAACGGCATTACGCATTACATTACTGTATGAATTTTACTATATGATTCGCATTTATTGATTGTACAATCTACCTCGTAGAAAATTAATATTTCTTATGATTCTAGAACCGTCGGATTTTATATTGTGTTTGGTGATTTTTATTAATATGTTTAAAAAATAAAATTGATTATTTTATAATTACCTCTTTTTGGTCATTTACATGCTTATATGGAGATACTCATATATAGTATTATGTCCGAATCGACATATGCTCACGTGTTAAAACGTTGTGTCTAAAAGTAAATCCGATAATTTGGCAATAAGTTTTGGTCTTCCAGTAGTTTGAACAGCATGATAGAGAGTGGTTTATAATGAAGAGAAAAATAGTTTGAGGATGTTTCCAGCGTGCTGACTAATGAGAATCAGATTTGATTTGCGGTATGTTCTCGGAGGGTAAGGACCAAACCGTCTGGAGCGTCGCTGTTCGGGGGGTAAGAAGGGTGAATAGATAGAATCTGCTTAAATTACTCTAGAAATAGATGGAGGCGATGAGTTGGAAGATAGTAGTGTTGGAGGGGAAAGTTGTCGAAAAACTCAGTGTGGTCAAGGAAATATGTATATGTATATATAGAGATACATAGAGGAGGAAACAGACGGATTCGGAATATTTTTTGACTGTTGAGTAAGTCATTTGAGAGGGACTGAGGCCATAAAAACAAACTCAGCATTTCTTAATGAAGAGAGGCGATTTTTATCTGTTGGATTTGATAAAAGAACCAACGCAAGGAATAAATGTGACCAGAGGGGATTGATAATTTTAGTTTTGGTGCAGAAAGAATAAAGCAGAGCGATAAAGAGAAGGACGAGAGAGAGAAGGATAGTGAGAATATGGAGAGATGGGAGGATGGAGCATGAGGCGTAAAGAAAAGCTATTTTCTAACTTGGAAACACAAGGCTATTAATGGAACTTTTATGTGTCTGTGAGGAATAGGAGAGATGTAAATGGAGCCAATGTGAGAATGAACGATAGTCGATGAGACGCTTGAAGCTTTTTAAGCTGTAAACAGGACAGACATGCAGCTGTATAATATAAACTGAAGCGACCAGGGGCATTGTGAAAACTCACATGAAAACTTACTCTCCGCACGGAAAGTCATTCAAGCCCTTCGTTTGTGTATTCTCATGGGAGAAACCAGGATGATGATTGGTTAAAACTAAAAGTCAAAGAGTGATGGATAATGACATAGAAGGCTTTTTCACAAGAAACCAAGAGACGATGAGTAAGCAATAGATAGAGCGACAGTTATACATCTATAGTATAGTTCCGTCAGTACGTATTCAAGCTTAAAAAGAAAATCAAGTTATACTAACGCCTGCATTTAACCGGAGATTCCAGGCTTATGAACTTAGATTTCAGGTTTACTAACGTACTAACCAGAGACTCAAACGCGTATTATAAGTTAAGACATACTAACGCAAGTACAGGCCCAGAAGCATGGCATAATACTAACGCACGCATAAGCTTTGTTTTCCATTGAATGAGTCGGTGAATAGGCTCAGTTAGGTCGATTACAATGGTAATGAAGTCCTAATGCTCTTCTCTAATCGGCGTACGGCGGTTTGCCTGAGCTAATATTGACACCGTTTATTATTCCGTGATGAATATTCAGTCCATGAATTGGAAATGATTCAAACTGAGTGAAGGAAGGTTGATGGCAAGCAAAGTGAGCGAACGGAGCGGTTTGCATGGGTGACTTCATACGAAGGACGATGTATTATATGCAATATATTATTATGACTTATAGGTACTATATTCTATATACGCACTAACAAGTTCCCAAAATGTCTGCTCAGCTTAACCCTTTCTCTTTCATTCCATGCCAACAGTATTGGCATGTTATTGGTAAACTAAACGGTATTAGTTTGATTCTTTGCGATAGAACATTCAAGTATAGCCTGTTTCTTTCGTCATATGTCTATATAACTGTCAGTACAACTTATCTTTCACTCTTAAAAACTGATATAAATCGACTCGAAGGTTCATATGGTATTGCTAATACACAAAAATCTTCTTTTTAAAGCGATTTCTTGCAAACTAGTGTATATTGTCGACATGTAAAGTTCTAAAGTTAGAATCTGTCGCAATTCTTTTAATTTGTAGTCTTTGAGAACTTTAAGCTATCATAGAATACACATTGAGAATTTTAAACGACTTTAGCGCACACACAGATTTCGGTTGATGATGCAAATATCGAAGGAAATAAAATTTTTAGGGAAAATTCCGGATTCTTCCAGACTTTGGATAGTCCAACATTTTCTAGATAATTACAGCTAAATATTTGGAAGTACCATACTTAACATGCTTTATTGATGGTATTTTGAGATTCGTTTGTAATTTTTCTCGTTCAGAATTGATATATACAAGGGGAAATTTATTTTTAATTTATATTTGGCGTTTGCCGGACCGGAGATCTGACGACCATGGCCTACGAGTGGTCCAAAGCCAAAGATACCTTTCAGGTAACCATAATTACCAAAAGTAGGTATTCATAATACGAAGAATTCTCGACACTTTCACACTACTTCTACCTTGCTCTGCCTTCCTCCAATCTCCTGCATTATTAATTACTACATACCATATGGTCCTGCACAACAGATTGTTGGTGCTTAAATTATGAATGTACCCCAAATAATTGTGAAAGCCTTCGTCTTTCAGAAAGTATTATGATATCATTGGTTTATATTAACTGTCATTCAATCACAACGATTAATAAATTCATTATGTTTTCTGACATTGTTGAAACTTTGTATTAAATTGAAGATATAAAAATGTTCAGTACTCTGTTTTCCAACTTTAATAATTAAAGTTAATAATAATTAAATAATAATTATTAATAATTTAATTAATTTAATGATTAATAATTATTATTAATCAATAATAATGATTATTATTGATTAATAATTATTGAATTTTCCAACTGAATTAGTTGATATAAATGTTCTGTGTAGTTAAATGTTGCATATAATAAATTACTGAAATACACTGTGTACATCTCTATTATCGCTGATATTACTGTTGCCATTATGATGTTATCAGGTTTTATCGCACCACAGATAGCATCACAGTCTACATAAAGTTGAAAAGGTTTCTTTATGTAAACAGCTGCTTAATAATATTTTCCAGCTGGTCGGCTATACAGTTCTGGCTTCTATACCCCGCTTCTATCATAACCCATAAGTACATAATTACGCGATGAATATTATGTAATTAGAAGAAAGACATTGCTGAATATTATATAATGAGGAAGGCTTAATAAATATCTTGGTGGATACATGCGTGCAACTACAAAGATGAGGACGTATTCTAGGATACAATAAATTATTACATAACATAAGTTCATTAAGTTCTAGTCCGACGATTCAGTACGATTGTTTGTTCAGTCTACAATCGTAGCTACCTTTAAATCTGGAAGTACTACAGGCTTCCCTTCCTGCTGTATACCACGCCATGGTGGAGCTACCAAGGGTGAAACTCTAGGCTCCAGGGATAGTGGCGCATATGTAATTATCATTTATTGCATTTCATTCATTCTCTTGTAGCTACTTCATATGTATGTACTTTTGAGGTTTCTAATGGTTGGTTTTTAACGCCTGACGTTGTGGTCGTCCCTATTACTCTCATTTGTAAATAGCTCTAAGATATATAGCTTGTCGTCAGTTTATCGAGTTCTTGGCCAATTATACACTGGAATATCTTTCTCTGTATCATATAATATAAGGCTATATACATTACTTGTACTTTTGCCCAGTAATGCACAGGAATGTATAAGCTCTACTAACTACCTGTACACTTCCTGACATACGTAAATTTGTAGGAAAAAAGGAATTACTAGGTTTTAATCAGGGCTGGAATATATGTACCTACGCTTGAATAACACATGCGATACGGACCCTCCTATTCCCCTTTTCGCAACTATAGCATGATTACACCAATGACAGTTTAATTACCTGGGCTCCTTGCTAACCTTGTCGTAACGGCAGCCCATACTGGCGAGCTAGTTAGCAATTATTACGTTTTCCAAAGACCAAGTCTATTCATAAATTGCAATTAGCTTAATTCCAGTGGTACCTTTGCAGATGAAATCTCTTTGTATGCAAATACTAAAAGCTATTGAGAATAGGAGTGCGGGAACACGCATTGGTTTGATGTGAAATTCTAAAGCGAGTAAAATATTAAAACTAGCAGCACAATCAAAAATTTTACTTGGTCTTTAGCTCTCAAAGTATCTTGGTAAACTTCTAGAACAAGTACATTTGTGTCATGAAGTGCTGCGGGATCAGCTCGGTCTTCATGAACTCCTGGAATGCCATATTTTCACGTCTTCTAGAACTGCAAGAACAATCTCAGATCTTCATGAACTTCAAGAGCAAGCTCAGTTCTTCATGAAATATAGAAACGTATTATAGACTTGGTGTATAGTGCGAGAACCCGATGGTGGAAGATGGATTCTCAGATTTCTTTTCATAAGGGCTACGAGTACTCCTAAAAATAATTAATTCGTGAAATTATTCAGAAGCATTCCACCTCCGTATATCTTGCACGTGAAAAAGCATATAGAAGGAGCTCTAGGAATGGCAAATGTAAATCAAGATTGTTTTCCTTCACCTCCTTTCCCTTCATCTCTCGGTCTTGTTCTGCTGCTCCTCCTCTCTTCTGGGTGCTGTCATGATGCATGAAAAGTGAATGAAGCGAAGAAAAAGAGACATGGTGACAAAGAAGATGGGTTGCGAATTGTGATCATAAAGTGTACACGAAGGCCACCAAAGGTTTGTGTTCCATTGAAATGGATAGGATTCAGAGTATCATGTCGTTTCCATAAATGAGAAGGAAGTTGGTTGCTAAAGGGAAAAAAGTAGTTCCGCATGACATATCGCAGAGCAAAGAGGTTCTACGAAAGTCATCAAAATAACGATCACCATCAACAACCACATACAAGTACCACCACCACTTGGCATTGTCACCAGTCTCAGCCATGCACGCATCACGTTTCTTTATGACTGCCCTGCCAAATGATCTCTATCCCGCCTTGTCTTCCCTCATGAAGCCGCTCTTTCTCTCTCTCTCTCTCTCTCTCACTTTTCCCTTGTAGCAGCACTTCTCTCTCACATGCAGTAACTTAAATAATGTATCTCATGCATATGTGCCTACATACTGTAAAACCAAGCATCACTAAGTATATATATGGTGTACCTATATGTAGTAGAGTACCTAAAATTTCTTTTAACAACACATACAGTGATCATCACCGGCTCATGGTCTCATCATTACCGCATACATTCCTCTTCTCTTCTCCACACACTCTTCTAGTGAAATATGTAGACTGGAGACAGCAAAAAATTTGCTCATTTCTAACGCACTTGTCTCTCGCACTTTCCCTTAGCTTTTTAATTTTTATTCTTTGTGTAAATGGCTAAATTTACTTGACAACCTATTTGATTCAATGACTCTGCATACTATGTATACTTTTGAGCCCACGGACTAGTCCATATTTATATTTGGATGAGTCCACACGCTTGACACTGCATATTGCGTAGTGTCTAGTAATTATATGAATTAGTTACTATAACAAATGTCGGCAAACTATGCAATCAACGAGCGTTTTACGCTTGAAGGGCGATATTTGGTGTTTGACAGGTAATGCTTTTATTACTGGCACTTGTTTGAGTTGTGCATTTGTACAAATGCAGCACCATCATAGTTGCGTTATACGTAGCTATATCTATATTTACTAGTATATGTGACCTCTGTATCAGAATTATGAGGTTTGAAACTGACTTCACAATAATTGACTGCTATTTCTCCATCCCTTGCGTATGAATCTAACGTCTATACATAATTGTTCGTGATTGGGAGTCATAGAAATTTAGTGTCCCTCTATCTACACTCCCGGGTTGCATGTGTCAGAGCTACGGTCTGGTCCAATTCCTACAGCTGTAATATAGCAAATACATATTAAACTCATGATGTACAAAGCTTGAAACTTGAACCAGGAGATGCTTTTCTCAAAACCACCAATTCGTAGTAGGATAGTATATTCTCAAAGCTACTACAGTATTCGAAGCAATATTCATAGTTATGCAATTCTCAAAGCTACTGCTGCTTGAACCAATTCAACGGAGTCTATTTCAACTCTTTGAGTTTATTACCCCGCATAAAAATGAGCGAAGAAAGTTTCCCTGATGGTGATTACACTGATGCAGTTGATGTTGGTTGGCTCGTTACGGATCCATTGAGATAAAATTATAATTTCATGCTCAAGTACTAGAAAAGGCATCCACACCTCATTTATTTGTCTTAAATTATCACGTCTCAAAGAGACTTCCCTTCTGGATTCATACATTTCCATTCGGCATACAAAAGCTTTCACTCTCTCTCCCTGTAGTCTTATATAGGTGAGGATATACTGCACACAGTAATTATATTGCATCCATCCCCATTTGCTCCTTTTGTGTACATGTACATAGGATTTCTTTTTATTCTTTCACCCCTTTTCTTTAATATACTATAGATCCACATGATTGTCTATTTGGAACCCCGACCTGGAATTTGTTATATAATTACATATTAGAGTATAAAAATACTGTATTAAGAAAAATGCATGTAACTATAGTGCATTAACCCTAACTATATACTAATATGGTATTATAAAGCTGCCGATGTATATAGGCAAGCATGAATAAATTAGATGTCTCTGGGTAAGACAAAGACGAATAGAAATAGCTTTGGCACAAATTACATTCGAATCTCTTTTTAGTTGGTGGCAAAATCGGCAAAAAAAGAAGACGAGGGAAAAACTTGTTAGGACAATGAAGAAAACGACGACTTTACTTACTTCAGCTCGAGTGCATCTACTACCCTGATAATTATCATCATAAAGTTCTCTCCCTTTTACAGCCTGTTACCACATCATCATCAGGTCGGCATCATCTATGTGGATATGTATATACACGTACTATGTATGTATAGAGTTCTTCCCTTCCTCGTCCAATGTCGATACAACCGCTCATAATTGCTCTCGTTGTCACATTGAATCTATGGACCTATGACAAAACCTCTTTTACGGATCACAGAAGCAGGATCAAACTTGCAAGTTTCCCATCCTTTGTATTAACTTTGTTCCAATTTGTGACGCTCTCAAGGAAATAAATTTCCATTTCCCAGAGCGTTTCCAATGCACATGTATATGTGGCAGCGTACTCCTCGATGGAGCTTTGATCACCTCAGCAGGATAATAATTCGGTAGAATGATTTCCTGCATAAATCATCTATCCTCTTCTGAAACGAACCCCGATCTCGCACGTGTTTGTGATTATATATTCTCTCAATACTTTAAGAATATTAATTGTTATGGAAATAATTTTTCCGTTCTCTAGCCTCCCGCCCTTATCACGTCCCAATTCCAACCATGGACGATGCCTTTGAATTATATTGATTCTCACAATGAAACAGTCTGCATGGTATAATAACGTTGCTTTGTAGTCTAGAAAAAATACAAGCTTTGTAAGCAATACTATCACTTCATATGTAATGTTTCAATGATATAATAATGCTGCCTTCAGATTTCTATGAAAACAAAATGCAAAGGAGTATAGTCTTTACTAAGCATTGGAAACAATGTCTAATTTATAGAAGAAACTATAACAATTTTACAAAAAGAATAGAAAAGGATTATGTAAACTCTGAAGCTACTTCATCATCATTGTTCTTAAAAGGTAACAGATAGATACGCATAAGAGCCTGTTTGGAGAATTAAATATTATTAATTTACTATACTGTCATTTCTATACAGTTTATTTGTATTATATAATAGTATTAGGGCTAGTAGTAGTGTCAACAAAATTAATGCTGGAGATATCTACTTGTGACATACTATGTGAACTACGGATGTCTATTTTTCTTATGCGAGACGAGTCCTTTGTTCTTTGAACTCTACAAAACTATTTGTACTAATGCAGTTATAGGTACCTATTGATGTCAAGTTGTCTTAATTACTGTGAGATACTATAGCTCCAGTGACGACTTTAGTTTTCTCGCTGTATATTAAATGACTTTCGTCCCATCCAAAGTATTCTTCTATATGCGTGTGTGTCTGCGTCAAAATTATAAACTTGTCTTTTAAGATTATTTAGTACAACATAAGATTGTTACACTTGGAAGACATCATAACATTCTTAACGTTTTTAGTTTTGGAACTTTTTGTAGCTCTTGTGCCCTCGAAATTGTTTCGGAGTCGGAGTATCATTCTTGGCGAGGAGATGCAAAGCAGATGAATACCAAAGGTTTCGATAGCTTGACTCCATGGCAGTGGCTGGAGATATTGAATATTCATCATCACGAGTTGCACATTCTGTCGGGGTTGCAAAGTTTTTCCAGAATAAGAATTTTCAGGTTTTACAAAGTATTGGTTTTATTCAATTTTTCTCTTCTCTTCGTGTGTTTTCCATGCATAAAAAAACATAGTTCATGTTATAAACTATAAACTTACGTCATATTTTAAAACCGAACTGTCAAGACATATGGAAGAATTGCAAGTACACCATGCAGAAATAATAGTATTATATATAGTAAACCATTACGAGAATCTAGTAAAAAAATCATTTAAATTTAGTACAGAAAATGATGAATAAGGATGAAAAGTCAGAAGTTTTAGAAGAAGTTGTTTAATACAGTGGAAAGGGACGCGAAAGAGAAAAAATAAAATATAATGACCATCATCCTTTTTCGGTCTTCCCCCCTATTTTTTCATTCTTCCTCCCTTTCACTATCAGAGCAAAAAAGAAATAATGAGTTCTTCTGAGAACGGGTTGCACAACATGCAATAAATATTCACTACTTTGGTATCTGATAGATACTTAGTATTTGTAAGAGTCGCATGGAATTCGGAAGAGATAAAAGAATAAAATGAAAATAATCTCTTTCCCACGTTCTATCAGCTCTTTCAGAAAAGTATCTCCTATAGCGAAGAACAAAAAATAGCGATAGTCTAGTAAGTTGTAAATGGAAGCAAAAGGTTGCACTATAAAATACAAAACAAGGGCCCAACTTTTTTCTATAGATAAATTGGAATACCAGTCTTGGACTTATTTATACCAACGGACATTGAATTTTGTCTTTGATGGAAGATATATATGCCGTGGGGAAGCTCCTGGTCATACGAACTGACTTGTTCAATTAATATTAGAGACTTGCTCATGGTTACAACAAGAAGAGTGAACATCGACTTTAAGCTGAACGACATGTAAGTATAGATGCAAGCATGTAAAATATATGAAAAACATGTACACTTGTATGCGTACTCACGATCAGTGAAAATAAATATACAACCTTTGTACACTAACGATAAATTCAGTTGAAGGTAGAAAGAAGGAAGCTAAACGCTTTGCTTCTCTCAACTTTTCTTTTTCTTGAACAACACAACAACAACAGGAACAAGAATCATTGTGAAAGTAAGAATAGAAGCGTCAACGGTAAATTTAAAAGTCTGTTCCATACAAAGAAATAGTTTCACACAAAAATTCCCCACACACATAGGGATGTACAACACCATGACATGTAACCTGTTCACTTCTCTTTAGATTTGCGCTTTTATGCAATATTCCCGTCGTACCTTTTGGTACTACAGCCGTACATATAATTATATAGTGATTGTGGCCAAAAGTTCCAAGCAAACTTGGTTTACATGCTACTGAATAAATTTTTGAAGGAGCATACGTTTCATTTCAAGATACCGTCCCCGATGTGTATATAAGAAGTGCGCTGTATCCAAAAGTTTGAAATGTATTGTTAAACTGAGCAATTCAAGTGTTTGTAACTGGAAAGCATACATACAGGTAATTAAATGTATTGTAAAGGTTGTAAAGGTATTGGGACCAAGCAGATGATGTTTTTTAGCCACACATATTGTAATCACACATTGAAGTGGAGAGTATAGTAAGAAAGCAATGTGAACAGTAATTTAATCAAACACAGAGTAGAGTAAAGTAATGGAATGCACAATTTCTCGCACCAGGAAATAAGACAGTATTGTAGCCGATATGCATAGGGAATGGATGTCTCCCCAAAGGAGCTCTCTCCAATGAAGTTTTTCCTGGACCATTGCTAAGAGGATATTTTTTGCAGGTACTACTATTATAGACGGAGAGGTGAGGGAGAGTTTATGAGAATGTGATTTTGTCTTGATAGTTAATATTCATAGAATCTGTCTCCTTTATCAAGGAATTCATCAGAGCAAACTCCATGAATGCCTGATTAAACCCAGGAAATCGATGATGCATGCAAATTTATGCAAAGACTTCACCCTGGCATCAGTGGCATCTCTCTCTTTTCTCTTCAGCCACAATACTCTCTCACTTTCTCTCTCTCTCTCTCTCTCTGCCGCTCTCGCATCCGTGTCAGATGGATTCTCAACCACCATTTCATTTTCTCTTTTACTCAGCCCTTAAAATTCCAATCCAATCATCTAATTCCTAGCATTTCTGCACCTCAATTCAATCCACGTTCAGGTCATTTTCACTTGAATCCAACTACCCGTCCATTCGATCATTGCCTCCATAACATTTGAGACATATCAGTATGACCACGTTGCTCTCTATCTCTGACCTAGCTCTTTCTCTCCAATTTCATTGGACAGTCCCATAACTAGCCATAAACATTTCACGTATTTCATCGCCACTCTCATTCCAACTAACTCTTGGTTACGAGGGAATAACTCGTTTATTATTTCTCTCGCCAACTCTGGCTTCTTCTCTCATCACCCTCCGTCCTGCACTCTTAACTCATTGCGGATATAACCTAGGCTGTTGGTGGTACTTGTTCCTCTCCACCGGGTCACACAGTCCTGGCCTATTAATCCCGTCTCATATCAACGGCTCTCAACTTATCTCCGTATGTATCGCCAGAAACTCCTTCCCTTTCCATCCAGCTCAATGAAGCTCTTCAACCTTAATAGGATTCAAGCTGTGCTGAAATATTTACCAAATTCATGCATTCAATCTACTGTATTACTGCCTCTCGCCTATAGTTCCTTTTCTCCTTTCCCTTCCCTCTATACTTGCAGATGGTTTTTATTTCATAATTTTACTGGAATGCCCCGCTAAAATAAATGGCTCTCCTACATTCATTGCCTTTTCATGACCTTCTCCACACTCTTTAGTGCAACTATACACTAAAATACAGTACAACCCTCGTCCAACGTATAAATAGCGTATGCTTCTAGTGCGCTTCCTTTGCAAACTAAAATATGTATAAAGTATATATACTTGAATACTTATTTTGAGTCTACTTCCGCAACCATGAAATGTGCCATAATGTATTAAGTAATATAACACTGGTGTATTTACAAAATTGAATTACACTGCCAAGCTAGACTTCATTAGGTACCTCAGTCAATAAGTGAGATGATAGGCTAAAATCGCTTGGACTACTGCGATTACGACCTTATAGTAATGATTATTTCAAATGTAAGGAGGGTGATATGATAAAGTTTGAAATCCCAAGGGTTGAATAAATTGCTAGTAAGTCATAGGACTGATTAAGTGGACCATGTTTTAGTAGGACCAGATTGAAATTATAGGGAGGTTTTCCACTCCTGAATGCGAATTTGTACTTAATTTTGTATAAGTAATTATACTGCATATATTCTTTATATGAAAGACTAGCAACAAATGTAAGTTTTAAGCACAAACGTGAGTTTGAGTTTATACCTTCAACCTTTCTGCCATCCATTTAGGTACTACTACCTAAGATGACATAAAGGAGCCATTAGGATGGATATACTTTATTCAGTGGAGTTACCGTCATTATGGAAAAAACTATACATCCTTTAATTAGATTGTAATTAGCATTGTGATCACGATTTGAGCTCATAAATAAGGGTTAAACAACAATTAACGAGTTGCAAGTGTGGAGAGATGGTGACAGTGTGAGAACAAGTTCTTTAAAAAAATAAACATTGGAAACAGAGTCTAAAAATTTACATGTGGTAGAACCAGCTTTAGCTTACTATATTATACACTACAAAAATACACTTCAAGCGATAAACCGATTCTATTTGATGCATAATACTAAAGCACAATGGTACATAATGCTAAAAATACATTTATACGTTAGGTATATCAGTACACATACACATTATCAGAATGCTTCACAGCGCCGAAGATACAGCTCTTATGGTATTTGCATATGTAATTAGGAAACCGGGCTCAAAGTTTTTCCGTTCGACTACCAAATTGAAGTCTTTTAAGCTCGTATCAACGTACAGGGAATCCGTCGATGAGATTAGACCGCACTCCCCTGTTCTACAGCAGTATATTAGTTGGCGACAAAGAAAAGCCGAAAGTTAATGCCGGGACGTCTCTTCTATTCCTCCTTCATCTCTCAACCTGCAAACGGTACTTCAAATCCCGCTTCAATTCGTACATGCTTCCACAGTCTTAAAGTATTAGTTCCCTTTAATCTCGCAGCTCTGACTTTCATTCCTCGCTGTTGTTTTGCTGATATGTCTATTAAATAGAATTGTTTATTTTAAATCCATTTCATTGGTTGGTAATAATGTTTGTTATAATTCTGATTACATAAACGCATATATATTAGGTATGTGGTTCGTATTATGAAATTGAATTTGACAGCAGTCATGTGAAACCGTGAGATTATTGGGATGACACAGTGATATTTATGTTGCACACACTCTAGCGTAAGTATGAATACACTTGATGAATCAACCAGTATTGATCTACTTACAAGTTCATCTTGAAAGGTCAGAAATGTGAACAGAATTTGTAGCATGAGCTAGAGAAGAGTACATTTAAATGTTAATCTTTCAAAATATTACCAGATTTTCAAAGTAAATTAAATAAATTTATAATTACAACTAAAATCTTTGGCGAAGTTGGTGGTTTCCTATCATTGGTGTTTATGGCCGCCGGTCATTTAGAATAAATACATTCAACATCCAAGTTTTAGCTCTGGAACTGACGTACAGCAGGAGTGACATCCATACATGCCTTTTTATTTCATGCAGCACACAAACTGCAAGCGTATGTTTAAGTGGCTGTTGACACTATTTCGATGTTGGAGGTGTAACGGTCATTCATTGTAAAGATCCGGAGGTATGATGTATGTATAGAAATACGTTAGAACAAGAATGAGCATATCTTACAATGTTGGACAAACGGAACAGCTGCAGTCTTGTAGTAGTACATGCATGAAAAGATGTTAGAAAGTCGAAAAGTACAAGAGTGGTAGTACATATTATGCAGGAAGTTAAAAAAGCGTGTGGGTTTCTATAAGTTAGAAGTGCATGGACCTATGGGAGGTTTGGGGAAGGCAGAAAAGGAAGAATAAAGACGTAGGAAGGAAGAATAAACTCGTGACAAGTGAAAACTTTTTTCTCTTCACCTGTTATTTGATAGAGTTCAATGCTTATTAGTGGTTTGTACGTGTACAGAGTAGCAAGCAATAAATAAGTCATGTATTTATATCACATTCATCCTCCAGTCCTGATTGTTCGAACAAGAAATGTTCGATTAATCATTGCCACACTGACCAAATCTTACATGGTTAGACCCTGGACAAGAGCGCTCAAAGGGGTGTGAGCGGAGGTTGAATCCGCCATTATAGCCGTCTGACCCAAACTTATGACTATCTGTCCAATGATTTGTAGTACCAGTACAGTTATGGCAAAACAGACAAATGAACATATTATTACCGAACCAGAAATCCCATCCATTATATACATATAGTCTGTCCATTATAGTCTATCAGTCTTGCCGACCGTAGTGCAAGGTAAGATTGCAGAGCTTCCACGCATTGACAATACATACTGAACACACCCGGAATGACTATCTACACTAGAACATGTACGCACGCGATCTTTATAAACGAACCCCGGAGTCCGATATAACAACACCAGCACACACTATATATCACCGCCATATGAAATGTTTGGTCAGAGTGTACGGGATTTCTAATCTGATTCACTTTCAATGAGTGAATAAGCCCAGTGAAACTCAACTCTTTGCTGAAGCAACTAATTCCATTACTGTATTTCCACTGAATTCCGCTCTATTCAATGGAGTAACTACGGAGGAAGGAGAACTCAGTTCTTCCCAGCACGTTGCAAATAAACCTTGATGAAGTACAAATACACAGTTCCTGAATTTTCTTTATAAAAGTTTCAAGTATATACAATTGTCAGAATGAAGATTACTATAGTCAATCTTCTTTTAATTTCTAGAGTTAATTTTATTTCCTAAACAATTATTGCTATTCCCATGTCTAGTTTATAATAAGTTCCCTACGTTTCCAGTCAACAATTTATTTAGTTTACTTTCACTGTCTAGTGCATACATATCTGCAAGCTGTATAACAATAGCCCGTAATACGGAACATCATGGAAGGTTCATGCACCGTTCAAAAGTGAAAATGTGTAGCCAAATCCACTCACGACTATTACTAGCTTAGTTGTTGAATTTCTGGTGATCGTGCACTCTTTGTTCTCCATAGACATGAATGCTCTTATACATATCAGTTTACCCTTTCTCGATATCCCTATTGGCAGTACTACCGTGAAGGTTCCTGTGCGTTGGAACGATCTCCGGGGTTACCTCGCTTTAGAGAATCATGGCCACCCGAACTTCTACTTACCTTAATTACTTACCTTTGTACCCCAACAGAATGACATGTCTTTTAACTTTCGTATATAAAAACCACACTGCAATGTCAATACAAGAATTTTCTAACTTAGTACCTCCCATTAATAGGAATTACTTGTCACACATAGTTACTCCTGAAAGCCGAGGAAATACTTTATGTTAAAGAAATAGAGAGGATTATTATCTAATTAATTAGTTCGCTAATAGACGCTCCGTCAGAAAACTTCTTTTCCACTTGTATGTATATTGTGAGCCCTAGGAAAAGCTTTGTAAATATTTAAGAATAACCGGATTAACATTTTACAGGAATTACTTTAAACAAATAACAAAAGCTACTCATTGTTTGTGCTTTGTTAAAGCTTCGTTCTTTATTTTGGTTTGTTGCTTGTACTTCCTTTTTCGGCTTGCTTGGCTCTGATTCTATTCTCCGTTTTGTTATATTACAGCTTCTATGCAGTTTAGTGAACATACATACAACCTCTGCATTTCGTTTGATTTACCTATTTTTCTCCTTTCCATAGCCTTTGCTTCATTTCTTGGGTATTGCTGTAGTTTCTTTATTCCGTTTGCATTCCTTTTGCTCTTTTATTCCATTTGTTTTATTTAAGATTCCTGATTCCAGTTGCTGCTTTACTGAGTTTTACACGTTGCTAGTTCTTCAATCACGTAGCTTTGTTAGTGCTCCCGCTTTTGCTGTGCTTCAATAACAAGAATAGTAAGTTGCTAATTAGTGATTATGTGAAAAGGCTCCTCCCACAATAAATGCACGCTTGGGACATGAATACCTAAGGAAAAGAAAATGCTCCACCTTTGTGTAAGCAACTCATAATCGCTAAGCGAGCGTGGTGAAAAAATTTTAGCTGCAAAGAATTACTAAAATTACGGCTTCATCAGCTGATTAATTAATAAATTAATTAATTAAGGAAACGGTCTTGTACCGAGAAAATCGCATGTAAATATGAGAAGCAGCGGGAGTTACACTTGCGGAGGCAGAAGAAATCTTCCGTTAGAAAATTGTTTGCAGACACTAAAACCGTCAGCAAATGGAATGATCTTATTAATGATTGTGAAGCAGCTACTAGAAGCGATGTTTTGAAGCAAAGTGTTTGCTCCTAAATATGTGTACGCATGTGAACCTTGTGCAAGCACTAAGACTTGAACTTGTGGAAGGCTAAAATTCAAAAGACAATAAAAAAGAGGCAAATTGTGGAAATCTCAGATTCATTTGCATGCAAGCTGTATAAAGAGTTGGCTTTGGCGAGAAGACTTAGATTGGTTTATACGGGTCGTACTTGTAGATACAGGCACACTTGCACATACACATTCTTGTAATGTAGGGCTTGGATTTGGAGTCGTGAACGTAGAAAATTGTAGGTATACAGTTTATAATGCATCTCTTTAAGACGATTTCGTTTGCACGTATGCGTCGGTAATGTGAAAAGTGGTATAAGGAGGAGGAAGTTGGCGAGTCACTAATTCCTATTAGACTCACAAGTTCCTTTGTGTCTGATGCCTCTCCTCATGTGCCTTTTATACAGTGGAGTTTGAACAGCGGAGAGAGAGAGAGAGAGAGGGGAAACGTGTGTATTAGTTGAGCGGAGAAAGTTTCTTCCTCAACTGACTTCAACTCGGTGTAAGCAGAATAATTTCATTTGTGGATTTCCAGCCTTGTGACGACTCTAGCCTACCAACTGTACATATGCTTTTATTTGGATTGCAAATGAAAATCCTCACGCTGCCAAAAGCAACATACGTAAATTAACCTTACTAATGGCCTAATTATGAAAGGAAAAACCTACGCTAAAGATGCGAGATACCGTTTGTAGATAGCTTCCAGTCGATATACATGAATACTATATATTTACACATAATACGCATATTTCATTCTGTGTTATAAATATTGTATATATTTTCTTACGATATACATACGACTGTTTCTATGCGTACAACTATACTTCTTTATTTACATACGTGGTTATAGTATAGTATTTATATACTGACAGGATAGCAACGGTTGCACTTTCTCTTGCCTTCTACTTTTTCTTAATGTCTGGGGTGAATTAAGCAAGACGACATCATAAATGATGTAGCATATACATAAACTTACACCATGAAATCAGAGTATACGTACATTAAGCAGCAAATGATAAAGTCTGAAAACTTGTGAATTACTTATGGCCACGGCAATGCTAAAGAGAATTCGTATAGGTTGATCTTATGATTCAAAAATAGGACTAAAATTCATTCAAATTTGAGCGTAACATGCCAACCTTACATTTTGAAAGAAGTCAACTCAATAAGCAGGACAGAATTTAGTAGCCTGTTTATATAGCTCTAATGTTCTTCGACAGTCTTCCTTGTATATTCTTCATAACTGAGCTTAACTATTCTGCAATCTCAATGTAAATATAGTCCCTCATTTTCCACAACTATAATTAAGAAGTGAATTGCAAATTGAATGCTATTTCCTTGGTGTACAACACGGAAACTATTTTCTAGAAAATGTTGTGATTGATATTCGACATGCAATTGTACTGAAATATTGTATACTATTTGAATCGTAAGTCTATACAGAGGAACTATATGTACGTGAACACATTGAATAATTGACTAGCATAGCTTCTAAGGTCGGTTTTCCGAATTCACAAAGCAGTATATTAAACCTTAGACTGCTTAAGTCTATATATGTTAATAAAGGTGGTGCATTACGAGTAGATAAGCTCCTCTATAAAATTTAAAAGATAAAAGAAATGTGTGCTACTTTATACGTACGAAAACTTATGAATTATACAATGTATGTGTATATTCTAGTTAATTATTCTCCCTGAATTCCTGCTCATTGAAAAGGAGCAAGATCACCATGCATGTTTTTTGCTCAATTATACATCAAAAGCCTTTAGCTGTAGATACTTTCGTTAGCTTTTACAATTAGCTAAAGTTTCAACAGGGGGTTTGATGAAAGAAGATAATTATATAAAAATACTGCAGCCTCATCCTTTGCTCGTACCTCCTCTGGATTAACCGACGACATTAGAGTTGCATTGTTGAAGCTTCAGGATATACCTACATATGGACCAGAATTTTAACTTGACTTACGCAAGCATGTGTAGGTAGGTATAGCTATAATGAATGTTGTTGAGAAAGCATAGATCCACGCACTTGTAACTGAATTTCCTTAGAACTTATGTACCCTTACATAAGCGAACGTTTGTAGAGTGCATGCTAACGTTAGTATTTGTAAAGCAGAATTAATTGGCTGCTAAGAAGTCCAGATGATTAGAGCAATGGAGGATGCGGGTATTTTAAAATAAAGGCGGATCTCGTAAAAGAACAGTCGTTGACTTGGAAACACTGTTAGCACATGAAGCTGAATGGAATTAGCATAAGAGCGGGGTTGGAGTAGATGAACAGAGATGAACAAAACGACATGGAAAAGCATATCGTGTAATTATGGCTACGCGAGCGAAATGTGTCTTTGGGTATAGTAGTTATATAGAGTCGCTAATACTGAAGTGCAGTAGTGTTTATAAATATGTAGGTCCGTTATTCCGGAAATACTATAGAGGCGGAAAGTTCCTGCAAACTCAAAACTCAAGCGTTGATGTTTCTATGTACGAAAGTGAGAAGTTTGGAGGTAAATCCAACCCTCCTCATTCCATGTGTCATCAAAGGAAGGAAAACATTTTTAATGAATGGGAGTTAAAATGAATAAAAGATAGAGTTGACGGGACGATTAAATCAGAGTGAGTAGACTTGAGCCTCTTGTGGACTATTGAGGCTTTTGTATGTTCGTATTAGCCTACTGAAGTTGTTATAAGGATGTTCAATTGTAGTTTACTGAAATCAGTATAAGTATGTTTATGGTAGCATACTGAAGTTCTTGTATGTTTATGTCACTTGATTCTAGTGCTAGCACACTGTTGAGTATCTAAAATTCTCATAGGACACCACTGAAGTATACGTTAATAGCACACTATTGAGCCTCCAGCTTGTGTATTATGTTTTCACCCATTGAGTCTTGTCGTTGCTAGTGTTTTTGTTGTCCGTTCTTCTTACATCCATATCATATGTCCATACATAGTAAAAGAAGTTTTTGTTGAGAAAACGGACTCGTGCCATAAGCTGCATAGAGAATGAGGGACGGATTATTTATTAAGCTGTTATTTCAACAACTTACTTTGACTTATAAGGGTCGTCGAGAGAAATAAATTCTATAAACAATTTAATTGAGCATCTTTGTGAGCTCCAATCCTAAACATTATCTCCCTTTTTGGTCGATCCCGGTCACACTCTCCCATTGACATTTAAATATAAACACCCCAATATGTGCTTCTAAGTAAGTAAATGTAAACACAAATGCAGTTAGCTCAGCTGCAGTCACTTCCACAGATAAGACCGATATACTCCAACATAGGGTTGAAAGCATTTTCAGCTAGTTCTCCAGGTACAAATAGTAAATAGTTGTCATATTAATTTCGTTTGTATTAAATTGTTCTGTTGGAGTGGTTCAGTATGAGGATGTATATGCATAGCTATTATGATATTTGTATGTTTAGGTATGCGCCGTACTTCTATTTGTAGTGACTTGTTGAAATACTGTTTCCAAGTTCAAATGTTTAATCTTGCATCGTTGTCATCCAGTTACACCTAATAATATGTTATTTCTTGCATGACTGTACAAACATCCATTATTTAGTGTTCCAGTCCTTAGAAGCACCCAGTGTGGTTAGATGAGCTAGCAGTGTAACATTGAACTTTAAAACTGAGTTATACATACAACACATTGTAATTTTTACTTTCACACATTATTCATACAAAAAAGAAAAAGAACAAATGAAGAAGACATTTGGCATTCAAGTATAGCTTCAAGGCAGACGTTTCCTTAAAATCACCCAGGAAGGGATATAGAATTCAATTTTTTGCCTTGTCATGCAAGAAGGAAAGAGACAGCAACAACACCAGCAAGACAAAAGTGTACATTTAAAACAGTGGAGTGTGCACACGAAGAACACAATACACACAGATAAAGAAGTGCGTGCTGGAGACGCAGCCCTTCACTATTTTATTTATTGCCCCTGGTGTTACTGACTGAATGATCTGTGTTTACATGGGAAAGTATATAGTAGTGGGGACAGGAAAAAAATTGAGTGAGGTTTTTTACTGGAGTCTTATAGCGGTAGAACCAACATGTATGCAGTTTATATGCAAAGCTGTAAAGGCCTTTTGGCAGGAGACAGAACAAGGAAAAGACACAGACTTTGACGGTGTCTGTAAAGCGTAAAATTCCCGGCAAAAGGTAAAAGAGTAAGTAATCCTATAAAAAGCCAGATCCTGTTTGACAAGTCGCAGGTAACATAATGCTATGATATCCCCTTTGATAGCCGGCGGCAAGAGGGGAAAGAACATAACCGTGGACAACTTTTAAAAACCTTTTTGTTTACTGTCATTCTTGCTGTTTATGCTGTCTTGCCGTTGTTTTGCTGCAGGGAAACGTAAGACAAAACTTCCGTTCCTGTATGTATTTCCAGTTGTCGCTATAAATAACACACCTGAAAATACACCGGAAAAATTTGGCAGGAACATATGGAGCCTGAAGACTAAAGATATGCTAAACCAAAGGAAAATATTCCAAAAATCGTGTCAAGATAATACAAGAATAAATTATAAAAATATTGTACGCACTAACAAAAAAAGGTTTAAAATATTGTCATAATTACTACAAGGTCAAAATGCCGTCTTTACTAATTGTAAGGAAATGTCTAAAAAATTGCCATGACAAAATAGACCCAGATTTAATTCCAAGGAAGTCGACCTGCTAATTTGCAAAACGAAGAACCGTCACCAGAGTTAGTAAATTCAGGAGAAAGCCAGCAATTTTAACCCGACGGAGAAAGCCAAGCCTTTGAGTGAAGATAGCATGGAGTTATACTGAAAAATGAGGATCAGAGAGGATTTGAAGTGAATGAAGAAATCCTATACACAAGAGTAAGGCCTATCGAGGAAATTCGACCTGTAAGACGGATAATATTAGCTCCGTTGGGGAAATAATATGAAGAACGCTCTCAAATCCTTCTTCTCTGTTTTTCTGTCTGCTGCAGTAAGTGTTGTCAATGTGACAAATGATAGCAAGACTCTGTTCAGTCTGTACACACTGTCATGGACAGAAATATATTGGCTTTTTCTCTTCAGTCATTGCCTTGTCAATGTGGCTCGTCTTGTGTGTATGTATATGAGACCATTTATATGAATATGTATTTCTCTCAGGCTTTATATGTTTATATAGTACTTATCCTTAGCCCTCAAATGTACATACACACATTAATATAGGGTTTAGTACTTACGTCTATAAGGTTCGTCTGTTTGTATAAGTCTACAAAGTAAACATAGTGCTCAGCCTAAAAACATTGTTTTTTGTAACCATGGTGAAACACTATATCTCTTGTCCGTTAAACTTCATCTCACGAAATTATACACATGGGAAGAAAGTAGTGAAAGTGTATAGAAAGAAGCCATTTATTTCCTATTTCAGGCTCGTAAGACATTGTCTTCTTGCGATTGGAATAATAAGGCTCATTTCTCTATTACTCTCCTGTAGATCCGCCCGCACTCTAATTTTTATGACCGACTTTGCATTTATGCAGCACCAAGGAATCGAGTTTGTGGATGTTCAACTAGCTGGGATTTGAATGTTAGTGGAGGGATAAGCGGATGTTGAACACTGTAGAGCTGCTGTATGGATCTTGAGTATTGTCAAGTAATTGATATAGCTTATACATGGTATACAGTTTGATATAGATGAAGATAAAAATTCATAGAGCTTACCGAACGGCAGTAAAGTACTAGAGTCATATTAGGGATTAGAGACATAAAAATATTTAATGAGTGTTATAAAGGGCAATTGAGGTAACCCCATACAAGACGGAGCTCCTCCAGAGAGAGAATAAAAAAGTATGAGGAAGTCTAGTGTATAGGGTTTGATATGGAGAATAATGAGGTTTCCCGTACTAGCTTTTTGCATGAGTGAGGCTCATTCTGTTTCTCTGTACAAAAATGGTGTATCTTACCTTTACTATTTCGACCGGAATGTTCATTTTGCCGTGTACATTAGGGTGCATCTTTGTGTCTGTATATTTTTTGCGAGGATTTCTTTGTACCAACATACTTTGCATGCATTTTTGTACGTTCTATTGTACATACGGATGACGTCGTATAATTATATATTACATTTTGTGTACTTCATCCTGAATAAGGGTTGAAGGGGTAAGAAGAAAATATAGTTTCTTGTGTGTAGGAGGACTCTGCACCCACTACTGAATTGATGTTGGTCCATCCCTGGGACTTACCTTTCGGTTGTTCCTCTCCAGAGAAAATTTACACACGAGGGTCTCGTCCAGTCTTTTGCCTCGCTCCGTGGAACAGCTCGCCCATGAAATCACTCATCCATACGATTATTACAGTAGCTGAAAAAATCCTTGGAAAATTATCGTTCCTCCTTCAAGGCAAGCGAACATTGGACTTGAGAGAATTTCAAATCCACCAAGTAATTTATTGTAATGCTCCTTTTCTCTCTCTCTCCTTCCTTCAATAAGAATACAGAGGTACATACACCAACCTCTTGTACATTCGCATCCATTCAGTATGAACTCACTCCGGGTCTCCCCCACAATCCTTATTATATGCATTATGTAACGCAGAGTCAATGGCTCTGGAGAATATTTAAAAAATATCTTGCTCTTAACTACCTTCAGTCTGTGGAAATGGTGGGATTTACTTAAGCTTATGTATGCTTGTAAGTATGTCTTTGTAGTTACTATTCACAAGCTTAACATGATTATTTTAAACATAGTAGTAGCTATATGGCTACAGTATTATGGTAAACATATCAATGTGCTCAAGATTGTATAAATACTTAACATATGAGTGTGTTCAAGGTGTGCATATGTTTAGCACATCAGAACTGCGTTTAATATATAAATGCTCTAGGTATATACACACAGTTATGTATAGTATAGTATATATATCATAGTATATGTATATAGTTATAACATGGATAATACAGTATGATCCTAGTTAGGAAACGTCCAGTGTGCTTAAACTTATTTCCTTTATTCACGCTCCGACCTCATCCAATTTATCATGGGCCTTTCAATTCACTCAACCTTAGAAGCCTACGCACATTCATAAACGTGCATCCAATGGTGCTCGCCGAAGGGCTAGTCTGTTAAATATTAAATTCGGATGCGAGCAAAGAGCCCCAAGTAACTACATAAAATAGAATAACTAGTATTTTTCGGACCCTACTTTCAATAGCTTCAGCCCAATACCTTCCCCGAGAAAGACGAAGACGACTTCTCATCATTACCAGGAGGCAGAGTAAAAAATTATATTTATTATACCAAAGTTCTACCAAGTGACTGCTGACTGAATGCGCTCCAGTTATATTGTAATAATAATACAAATACAATATGTCATGCTGCAGGTCGTAAATAATGACCAGACTTATTTTTAGAAAGCATATATATATGACACATGATATACGAGTGGAAGAATTATGATGGGATATGTTGATACACATGTAACGTGGTATGTAGACACATTTTGGAACAGTTACGAACCATAATTTGTATTATACACCTTTTGATGAGGAGGAAATGGCAGTCGTATAAAGTTTCACAAAAGTACAAAGTATTAGGTAAATAGCTTATATGGAAAAGCAATGGAATCACAATGATATTGTGTATCATAAATGAGGGGCAATCAAAAAAGGAGGGACACGGAATTTTCTACAAGTATCCATTATCCTGAAATTTAATATGAAATATACTCTAACAAAACTGCTCTATCTCGCACGCTCCAAGCTTTTGAAATAAAAGTGATTTTTCTCGGGTGGAGGTTCAATACATTAACACGTACTATTCAGAGTTTGCATGAAATGTGTATTGTGTGCGTAAGACTGAATGCCTGAGTCGGTAGTATTATTAATAAGGAGATTTTTATTGTGCAGTAGTAGGTTTAGAAATTTGTAATATCAGAAATAAAAAAAAAAGTAAAATGAAGCATTAGAGTGGCAAAGAAACGATTTCCATTGTTGTCCAATAAAGAATGGAGCTAGGCAAAGGTTAGAGACTGGCAGGTCTGAAGACGCTATAGTGTGTATAACAATAATCACCTGACATCAGGGCAGAAGGTAGTATTTACTATGCAAAATCGGATGAATGATGAACTAGGGAATATTTCAAGTGGTGTCAGACTTTTAGTAATAATGATAATAGTCAATTCATGTGCAGCTCCATCAAAGTCTCATTGTGCTCATTGACAACCTAATGGGAGTCTGCTTTTAAATAAAAGTCTACCATCTACCTTACATAACATTCATAGCGAGGCATGCAAAGTTTACCTCAATCTCAAAAAAGTGCTCATTGGCATGTATGTAGCGATTTATTCCTGTGTGATTTGAAGTATGATTTTTTAAAAATAAATGTATGCGTTACTATAGTTACATATTTGATGCATATTTTGCTTCAAAACGTTGATTATTGATTATTTATTACCAACATTAATTACCGTTACATATTCACATTGTATTTAGTATGTACAAGATATTCGTCAGCTACAGATTCATCTAAAAAATTCAATCCAACTGGCCTTTCGTTTTGCATACCTGAATATTTGCACTACTGATATCTAACGTGGGTGCAGATTAAAACCCGTTCATTAGCACAAAAGTTACAAACGGTGAACAATAAGTTCGATGTGGCACAAATCAGGTGAACGGAATACATGCCTGTGATGTTTGAATATCTGGAAGATCAAAGGAAAAGACCGGTTCTCTGCACTCCGTCATAATACTTTAAAGACTTGACTATACGTAAAAGACTATGTAAGAAATTTTCCATTTCAAAAGTTTTTCTCAAACCAAATCAGTGAGTCTTTACGACGCACTCATTCCATCGTGGCGGAGACTATTCTTCAAGGAAGCATTGTTTCAGGAGAAGTAAAACAAGGGAAGAGGAAATGAGACTGACGAAGGAGCGGAATGAGAAGGCGCCTTTGAGATATTTTTAATTTTTTCCGTCCGAAGCTGATCCTGTTGTTCCAATAGTAGTAGTGAGTAATAAAGAATGATAAATGAAAGCTGACTTATATTCTTTTGTGCCTCCACGCTTTGTGTATGTCAGGGTCTTACACAAGCATGAGAGAATGTCTGGTGTACGTATCGTTATACCGTATTGTATACTAAATGTAGGATATCCCTCGTCCTTATGTATGTATGGAGATATGGAATGCATGAGATTCAAGATGACTTGGACTTGGAGTCTTGCGTCATATAATGTGTACAAGAGCGGTGTCGGGAAGATATTGAAGTAAACCTGCCAGGTCTTATGAAATGCTGGAGAGGACGCTTACAAATTTTCTTGTCGTTCGTATCCTCGCCAGCTACGTGCATGTTATCATGTACACGTTCCATCCAGGCGTATGACGTATAATTTTGCAATACGTGTAATACATAGGCTGACATAATGTGACGTTAGATTCCTATATACTGTGTAAACGTGACTTAACATACACTAGCCTAGTTATTAGACTCTATCGTGTAAATATGACTTAACATACTTTGTACCTATATCTATACTAATACACAACTGCCCTGGCCCGTTGTATCCGGTGAATACATGTACGAATATAAAGAATATAGAGACCCCCTCTGTCTTTCCCAATGTCACAAAGTGTAACTCCTGCTAACTTGGAAATTAATGAAAAAACTTTTCTCATTTGAATTCAATAAATTTTGACGTGATCTCAGTACAAAAAGAAATGTTAACAAATTGCAAATTGAATCTCCTTAAGTGTCCTACGTGTAGGGACCTTTCGATTTTATATATTCAACTTTTTATATTTCCATCAACAGTATATATACGTAATATAGTGAAAGCCCCAGCAGCAGTTGCAATAACAGCGTCAGTAGCAAGTGTTCTGAAAGTAAGTGCAGACGAAAAGTTTCTTTTTTTAAGTAATAACAAAAAGGGTGGAAGTTAAAAGGTGGAAATAACACTTGTTTGAAGGTTTTTGTCTGGTCCTTACTTCCAGGTGGAATGTTTATAGCCCGGTGAGTTCAGATGGGACTATTTCCTTGGACTATTTCCTTTAAAGAATAAATCCCTACGCTTGCTCCACTCTTCTACATTACTTCCCTTCTTCTGTATAACATTATTTCCTTCAACAGATACTTCGTTTCAAGAACGTCATTGTTGGGATGAGGTAACTATGTACTTATATACAAGTTCTATTAAATTGTATGTGGGTGAAAGGTCTAATACCTGTAAAATGCACTTATGTAAAGCGTCCTAATTTGGTCGAGCATAGAGTACTGTGTGGTAAGTCAGTCTTCTCTTGTTCTCGTTTAATATGAACCTCAGTAAGCGTATTTACTGTATTTAGTAGGTATATTTAGTATGTATATATGGTTGTTATAGTCCAGAATGGTAAATTCTAACATGGAGAGCATTTGAAAAGTCCTTTTCTCCCTATTATTCTTTATGATGGTTGCGTGTGTGTGCAGGTTGAAACAATACTACTGGATAGTAGTACTTATCCCCTTGGTAGCTTTTTTTCCTCCTCTTCGCTCCATTCACTTTCAATTAAACACAAGGGTATCCAGTCAATCAAATAAAGTATCCGAAATTTATCCAGGCTTAAGTGTGTGCCGCACGTGTAATTCACTTCCCTTCACTCTGTTTACCTCCTTGTTATTTCCTTCCTACCCGCTCCCATCTTCTTGTTCCATTTCTCTCTCTCTCTCTCTCTCTCTCTTTCTCGTCAGCTCTTAACCATCACGACCTCACCGTGTACATTTACCGCACTCCAAATACCTGGACCATACTCATGTAGCATACATATATAATCTTACCCACATACATAAATACAGTCATGCTACTAGCATGCTTAGTATTTATTTATTGTGCACGTATACTGTATGTATGTATGTATGTCTGCACTGTATTCTTGTCTCTCACATCAATTTCCCCATGCAACTGCAGTGGTCCAATAGACTTTCATTCACCCGTCAAGACTACGGCAGGTCCATTTGGTTGTTGTTGCAAAATAGATACAACAGCGTGTATTTACGGCTGTTATGCATAACAAGCTGTAGTTATAATTCTTACGGTTGTTTTAGATATCCAACTGTGTACCTAGCAATGCAAACTTCCCAATCCTGACATATGTTCCCTACGAAATGCTGAAGGGATATACAAAGATAGTACAAGTAATGGCTCCACCAAGTTTACGACCACATCACATGTGTTTTCTTCTTATTGGATTTATTCAGTTGAGCAAATGTTATCGTTCGCGTACAGTCCCCCATCCATACCTTCAGTATATTCAACTATAATTGACTTTTCAAAATGCTTTGTTATTTGTTCCTAACATTCCTTACATATTATTTATATAGAAAATTTCTTACATATTTTTATAGGAAAATTTCTTACAATATTACTTACATATATATTACCCCGTGATATTCCACATATCTCAAAATTGTATATTTCTTATTCCTCCTCCTTCATCTTTAATACCTACAGTGTGCTTAACAATCCCAGAGATATTATGATACATGACTTCGAGAAAGTTACTCAGAAAAGGAATACTTCCGAAAAATATTGCTTTTCCAACTTTCTTTAAGTTATTCGTTTTCTTGGTTTTTTAATACAGCAGCAGTTTCTACGGTTGTACATATGCACATAAAATATTATATATTATATACTACGTATAGCCTCGACTGTCCCTTAAAAATTTTTCTCCGTCAAATTCATTTTTATTATTTTCGACAGACAAGGCTGTCATCTGTGCCTGGCGAGGGAAGTAATATCGGACCATATGCGAGTTGAGGACAATTATTTCCTATGATAAATATCTCCTGTACATGACAATTTCCCCGAGACAGTCAAGCCTTGGCAATAAGCGTACAAGTTATATGGCCACGTATGAGCGACTATCATCTATCATATTTCCTTTTATACACAATAAGATAACTGCTTGAATTTCTCAAGAGCATTTACCGCACACAAGTTCTGGCACTTATGTGCTACTACCCAGTACAAAACAAATTAATCTTGAGAGGTAATTATTCCCTTTTGAGGTATGGTGATACATTTATTCCCGCTGGTGTTTCGGATTCCATCGATGCCACTACACCCTTCAAGATTCGTAGCTTGTATGCATACTAGAATAATACTAGTAATTATTACAAGTGCTTTCAAGAAATTATTCCAATTTGCAACGTAATTTTGTAAAGGTATGGCAAACTGAAGCTGGCATTCATATTAAAATTGAAGAAACCAAGCTGCTTTTCATTTAAGTTTGAAGACCGATAACTTCCTTGTTTCAGAATAATAATCTTCAGGGATCTCTCACATTGGAATTACAAACTGTAGCTATATGTAGCCTTCACATCAAAACCCTACCCTTGCACTAGCTTGTTTATGTAGTAAATTAATATGACAAACTAGACATTAAGGCTTGTGCAAGTCAATAAGGAATTTCACTACCGATAAACGACATTCCTCCAGTTTAGCGGATAAACTTCAAAGTGAGTAGAATGACGGAGTGAAAATAGAAATATTTACAGACATGCCAGAGAAATATTTCAAGTATACATTTAATATATACAATATCTATATACGTATACTCAACATACGTACATACATTCTCTGCTAACTGTACAACATGTGCCCGGATGTCTCCAAAAGACCAGAATCCTTTTAGGACACCGTAACCCACTGCAAAGGAGGAATAAAACAGATACAGTTCCACATATAGTTTAGGTATGAACTAAAGGATTATGACAAGCCGCTGAGAAGCTTCGGCTGAGGCACACTGTATCTTTTTATGTAGGTAGACGGGAGTGAGTGGTCCGGATTCTTAAATCCGATTCTCCTCTCAATAGAGACAGAGTGGGCTTAAAAGTGGATTTTGGAAAAGGAGAGAGCGCTTAGCCAATTTGTGAAACAGTGTATGCAAATCATTGTATGCTGGAGACTACTCTCCTTATATTTTCTGACTTTCATATGAGCAACCAACCAAGCCACCAACCAACGAACCGTGCGGCCAACCAATACCTCTTTACAGAGCCAAGAGTCTCAGTGGTTAGATTTACTCCCATCAATTTCCAACAATCTTTACTTTATCAAATATATAATAATTGTTGCTGTGAATGCCTAGAAGCAAACCCAAATATACTTGTATTGCAAAATTAAAATCGCATGGTTCTATAGCATACTAAAAGCCCGCAATGTCCTTTAACCTAAAAACTTTTATTACAGTCTTATTGGAAAATAAAAAGCCGCATGACATCCTCGCAACAAAATCTAAAAAATCCGCATGACATTCTGGCAACCAAATCTACATGAGAAACCTGCATTTCCCTGCCTGTCGTCAATAAGTTTAAACCTGGAAGCGCAAAACGTGAATAGCATTAGATTTGAGTTTTAAAGCGGAAGGATTCAACATGTACTTGTTATAGCCGCCGTAAATAAATACATATACTACTGATGTTTACTATTTCCCTAGAAAACCTAACTCTGACTGTTCCTTGAGGAATCCCAAAAGATGATTCAGTTTTGAATTTCAAGCCAAGATTTCTAACTACTTGAGTATTCCATAAGTGATCTCCTCCGATGGGGCCGGACAGAGTGAATAAGGTTTTTATCAAAGCTCAAACAAATGTGAGTTTCAACTGTAGTGCAGCCCGTCTGTCAAGAATCAAGAGATCAAATTGTTCGTTGTAAATATCTTTCCATTATACATGCATATACTGATTCTAATCAAAATCGTCTTTAGAGAATCTGCATCAAACAGTGTTTATACGTATATTTCCATTACAAAAAAAATTTGATCCTCTTTTTGTACATTCAAAATTAACAGAAGACGTACGAAATCCAAGGAGAAAAGTTTTTTATAAGAATATTGAATGCGAAATAGCTCTTTTCATAGCTTATCAGAAATTCAGATTAACATTAACAAAATTAGATAGATTTTTCCCTGCTCCTCATGAGTAGCTATCTAATATAAAAAGGAATTTAAAGGGAGATTAAATCTGTTACAAATATTCTTTTAACATCAGAAGGGACAGGAACGTACAAAGGGACGCTGAGCACACACAAGGATTGAATGTCATCATTCTATTGCATTGCAAAAAAATCCTTTTCCTTTTGATACTTTCTTTTGATTCTGCAATGTGAGCCGAATTTTCGACTGTCTGTATCACATAACATTACATATATCTACACTATACACTACATATAGTTTCTTTAACGACAATTTTCCTCACACATATTCCGTGTCAAGGTATGTATATATGCATATTCCACATGTATACATTAAAGCCTTAAAAATGTACATTTTTTGTATTGCCATAGAAATTCTCGGTTGGAAAGTGTAAGATGAGTGTCGGGTGATGGTAGCAATTTGTAAGAGAAAGGAGAGAAAGAGCATGGAGGAGATTGAAATTCTTTTACTTTCCATTTCAATTTCTTGTCACTTGTCGTTATTTCGATAATTCTCAATTGAATTTGGAAATAGTTTTCGTCCTCTTTTTTCTTCGTCTTCTTCCTCCTCGCTTTCCTCTTCTCCCTACTGTAAAAGAGAAAAGGAATTGGAGGGATGTGGAAGTCACGGTGACTTTGTGCTTCTGATTATGCACGTATATAGTTATAGAAATGAAACATCTATGAGTTCCAAAGATGGACTGAAATGCATACAATTCTATATTTTTTACCAGCTTATATGTACAATGCAACCCTCCTGGTACCAAGATTTGAAGGGTTCTAATGCAGGTTTATTGTTAAGACTTCTTATGCAGGATACTGTAAAATCCTATCTATACTCTGTAAATTCTTATACTCTTTAAATTCTTATAGTATATATAAAAATCTTATGGACGATTATATAAAGAATTTTTGCACGGGTGTTTTAAAGGGTTGTTATAACAGTTTCTCATGCACTTTCCTATAAAGATCCTTGTTTCTTATGTAGGTTTTCTAAAGGGCTGTAATACAGACAGTACTAAACTGGTTGTTATACAAAGGGTTGGATCCTCTATAAAGTCCCGTGTATAAGTTTTAAAAGAGAAAATAACCATCTCTCTCGTTTGTCTCATGCTTTCCGTCTGTCAAGTTTTCACTCTATCTGACTTGTTGGCTGTCTGTTCCAGCTAAACGAAGCCAACTGACATTGAGCGAAACTATTGAGTTCAAGTTGAAGGAATAGAAAAAAAGGAAAGCGAGAGAGAGAGAGAGAGAGGGCTGGAAGAAAAAGCAATGGAAGAAAGGGAAGAGGCAAAAACCAAGGAGAAAGTGAGATGATACGTTGATACTATGCAGGGAATACATTACAATGCGTATGCAGACGTGCATAGTTTCCCATGCCTACGTTACATTTCATTTTCTCATCAAAGCCCATTCATCTCAAAGAGAGAAAGTGAGAGAGAGAGAGAGAAAGGAACATTCAACACCATATGGAATTCAATGCTTATTGAAAACTTTCTTGTCCCCTTTCCCTTCCATCCACTGAAAAGTCTATCTTTTTGAATTTCATGGACACGCACATATGGGAATCTATTGCTTTCCAGTTCAATATCTCCTTTCTCACTAACGCTTCCGTTCTGGAATGGGTCGGCAAACGCGAATTATTCCCACGGCTAACAAGACGATGCCAGTGGAGGCCTTATTCTTACATAGATATGACGATGCATCGTCATGAAGAGAGAAAGAAGAAGGAGCAGAGCGGGGGAAATTCTTATTACACTTTTTTTTCGTATGAAGCAACGACTATATATAGAATTTTATACATTTCTCCATGGCACTGCAATACACCGTAGGAACTACTAGAATTCGACTGCACTACTATTGTTTGTCCCTCCATTGTCTATCGTACTCCCTATTTTGTCTCAAATTCAATTTTTTATTCGTCTTAACTCCTTCATTCTTCTCGTCCTCCCCGACGTCCGTCTTTTCCCAAGGCAATCCGTCACACCAGTCAAGCAGGTGAGACTGAGGAATTCCCAGCGGCGGACTTTCTATAGTGAACACTAGGAAGCTTCCGTATTAATTCTTTCGAGAAAGTCAAAAAGCTCCAAATCCCTTTTAGATCTATAAATATTTATAAAAATATTTAGACACCCTACAGAATTCAAAGATTAATTTTTATGAAATTTTGAGGGAATTACAATTTCACTAATTTCAGTATAATTAAAAATCAACAGGCATTCTAATACTAAACACGGCAATCCAACTGTATCAGTTACAATCCACATACCAATTAGTGGCATATATATGTCTATATATATTTACATATTTTATATATAGATTAACATGCACTATAAGTACTTCAACGGAAGAAGATACTTTAAAGTAATTATTGGAGGCAATGGAAACTAATGGTAGGAAGAACGAAAAACTTTTAAGTCTTGTTGTAATCCTCTTGAATAGTTTTGACTTGTCTTTCTCTCTGTTTCGTAACCCGATCCTCCTTTGTTATTGTCAAGTATTTATATCAAGGGAAAGCTTTAAAGCGCAGTAAAGCACGACTATAGCCAGAAAATGCTGGAGTAAGGCAAAAACCTGTGAAGTATGCGTGCTGCTTTAACATAAAATAAAATAACAGAGTTTTATTTTTACATAATAACTATAAGTTGCACGCCAAGAATTTACAATTATTGCAAACATGTGTATTCTACTGCATTAAAAGAGCGACCTATCTATCTATATTGTAGGGAAGTGGCACTGAAATGCGTCATGAAAAAATCGTCAGTGAAGGATCTTAACGTACCAATTTTATAAGTTGAAGGGATAGGAATTGGTACCCTGCCGACAAAAGCATGGATCGGTCAGATCGAAGAAACGAATTTGAAAATAGCAGGCGAAAATTAAGGAAAGAAGTGACGGTATAGGTATACCCTGCGTAATAAAAGCTGACGTTAAACTCACAATCAGCTCAACTCCATTAATTCCTTCAAAGTTCCGGGAAGTGTGGGCTTGTGGAACTTTTAGCAATAGAGATTTCATAATTTCCGCTGCACCTTTCACTGGTATTTTTCAGAATAACCATATTCATATACATGTTTCTACGTTGCATAGGTTCTTAATATACAAACAAATCAGGCATTAAAATCCACAAGAATATTCCTTATCCATAAAAATCTATCTATAATTGTGTATTATTAAATTTCTTTATGAGCTTGTTTGGACAGCTTAATGTGTGTCCCACATAGCACAACATAGTTCTGCATGATTTCTGTGGATTCAACAGTTTCATGAACTATAGCGTGTAGGTAAATAATTTTTGTAACTACAACGTAAACGTACCTCAGAAGTGCCTTACATCGCACCTGCTTTAACTTTATCTATACGGACTAGTTGCTAATAAATAAGACACGTCCTCCGGATGTAATTTTGGAAACTACAACACGGCAGCAAGTGTAAGTATATTCATATAATAAGGTAAAGCTATTTGCGTAACTCGTAAACACATGTGTTCATGAGCTATTCAAGTTGGTGTGAATGAGATGTTACTTTTTTTTATTACTGAATCCTTTTTATAGGCTAATAAAACTTCGTCTCCACTCTCCACCTTGTATTTATTGCTATGCACTCGGACTCTTTTCCTTTTTAAGAAGCCTCGTCAAAATTACTTTTCTCCATTTTCTTCCCTTACGTCCCTTATTTGTTTCAATCTGCCAAGTCCTCATTACCTTTAGCACGTTTTTATCTTTTCCCGGACTATATTCATAAGTAACACTTTTGATGCGTGAGAAAGATATATACTATGCAATCACAATCAACTTTTGCTCTCTTGCATGAGTTGCTCTAGAACTTAGCCACTGAGATATGCTTTAATATGTAAAAAAAATTGAATTGATTTCATTTGTCACATTTGTTTCATCTAAAAAATTACTATGACATCATTTTTTTCAAAATTATTTGTACGTTGTTGCAACTTTCAGAAAATATAACAATAACTGTTTAATGATTATAATTAAAATAGCAGTCGTGAATGTATTTAGCTGTGGAGCTAAGGCTGCTAACAATAATCCTATACAAAAGATTGAAGGTTTGAAAAGAAATGTTATATAGCGGTAAAGGAAAGTCAGCTCGATCATTTTTCAAGAGTCTGCAAAATTCTGATAAGAGACTACTGATGATGACTACTCGTTCTATACATGATGCTCGCAATAAAAGCAGTAATGCTGATGTGGCTTCAGAGCTCCATCATGCTGCTTTGATAGGTTTTTTTTTCAAATCAGCTTTCACTTGTATCCATGCCTTTCCTTGTATTCCAGGCTCTCTGCATGGAATTCAATTATTATAAGTAAACTCGCGATAGGAAATTTCGTGTTAAAATGTCTACTCTTTTTTGCAAGAAAGCAAACATTTATGTGGGCACCCCACAAAATCCTGCCTTACTTAAATATAGGGAAAGGAACATTTTTATACATTTAAAATAATAAAAATGAAAACAAAATCATGGTACATGTTATGTAAAAATTTATGCTTAAATGGTCTATTATGTAAAAGTTTAGTTATTTCGTCTCATATGTTACACGCAGATAAAGAATTTGAGGATGAAATATTCATATCAAGTCTCTGGATCTGTATTACGAATAAATGTAGGTATAACAAGGGAATAAGAAATCGTCTTAATAATCGAATGACTGCATTTTTCTCGTCGAATATTATTTTTCTAGTAATACAGTATTGAATTCTAGTTTAAATGAAGTTATACATATTGAGCGATCTTTGGATTTTGGGATGGAATTTCAGTAGAAGCAGTGTACTTAATATGTTTCCATAGCAACTTTTCAAATGGTTAAGGAAACACAAATAAGAGTAAATATGAGAACCAATTATTCATCGTCACTGTGTGTAAAATAATATAGCATGGAAGTTAGTAGGAAAAGGATGACAGCTGTTAATTACTTTGTTGGTTGAAATGAAAAAACAAAAACAAATGAAAGCAAAATTTTTTTCAAACTAAATCAGATAACATATGTGCAGTCATGATTGATTTACGTCAAATAATAATGCATAGACGTCTGTATACATAACCAAATTTGCACAGTAAATTTGAGCGAAGCCCAGCTTCCTGTCTTCTTGTGGGGACCTTGTGGCATAGAAGAAATGATGATGATGATGATGATGATGATAAGATATCAGAGAGAGAGAGAGAGAGAGAGAGGAGAGAGCATCTGGAATCAGAAGAAGAGTTTGAAGAAAAAATTTAAGATTTTTCATGCCTCCCACGAGTTCCATTCAAAGTCCGGCATATAAATCTCTTTTTATTATACAGGACCAAATCATCATCATTAAAATGTATTCGGCATCGATCCTCGACAGTGAAACCATTCCCTTGAAACCCATCTGTATACATAATACTGACCTGCTTGCCATTGTATAGTCTAATATGCCATCGTTTTATATTTCCTTACTCTCTCCCCCCTCTCTTCAGCACTAAGAGGCTTTCTGTGAACCAAGGAGAGTCAAGTGTAACGCACAAGGATGCAAAGATAGGATACGCTCACTCACTGAGGAGGAACTCACAGAGAGAAATGGTACTACTAGTATACTATAGGCAGAGCCGAGTGAGAAAGAGAGAAAGTGAGGAAGAGAAAGCCGACCTTTTGTTGGGGCCATTTTCAGCCATCACATTATCACAAATCGAAGCTTACTTGCCTTGCAAACACACGCCCTCTTGTTGACTATATGCATATACACATAATATACATACAATACGCATGTATGTAATGCTTCTATATCATACATATATACACATACCAATACATGTCTGGTGTGGTGAAAGAGCGAGGAAAAAAGTCCTCAATTGAAGACCCTAATGGATGCTCATAAAACAGAACGGAAGAGATGAGGAAATCTATGCACTATTCTGCATTCACCGAGCACGACAACCGCATCAAATGTATTTTATCATGCTTCTTTCCTTTAGTAGCTCGCTCTCTTCTACTCCGAACCTATAACATTTTACGCTTATCACTTTAGCATACGCAGCCTTTGGAGTTAAGCTGATCACTGAGTGGGCAGAGTATGCAGAGCAAAGGACCGCGGCGGAGAAGGATCCTGTGTACAAGTGTAAATAAGTATCCGAGCCGAGGAGTGGCAGCTAAAGTCATCAGCTATTTCATCTGCACAACCAAAGCAGTAGCATAGGAAACAAGGTATACAGTAGAAGATTCAATCAATATCCAATATTATATATATACACATAGTATATATTATCAGTTTTAAAATTAAAGTTAAAATAATATCTGCACCTTGACAAATTTTTTTAACAGTGGCACCTGTACTATGGAAACTCTTTGTCTTAGGTTCTTATATACTGCTAACAACGAGTATGTTTTATGTACTAAACTTTATAATTATATACAGATGTCTCTGTTGGACTACAATACCTTACAGGTTTCTCTATGCACATAATCAATCAGTAATAAAAATGAATAGAATATTTACGAACGTGAAGTCATGGATCGCAATCTGGTCGCCACTTTAGTGTTATAGAGAGTAGAAGATCTAGTTGCATAGGTTAGACAGCCAACTCACGTCGAGGTTCAGCCACTGAAAACATCCATGCATTAGTGCTGAAGACTTTATGAATACATGCTGACGTAAATGTTTACTTGTTTTGTTGTTGTAAGACCCGGGCTTTTCTGTTTTGTTTTGAAGCAAATTCGACAGCATTACGCTGGAGGTATACATATAATAAATGTAGGTAGTGTAATTTACATATGTAATTTTATATAAAACTATATATTTATGCATTGATGAGTCAAACAAAACAATTTTGCAACCTACATACAATAATTTGCCGTATGCTGCGGGTTACCGGGGAGGGAATACTAAAAATATCAACGCATTTGCCTTGATTCTTGCATTAGCGGAAGGAATCTTGCTTGTGTGTGTGACGATTGCAAATTCTCCACACGTCTGCTCCATTTCAGTCCATTGCAAAACAGGGAGTACAGAAGTCCTTGACTTGTGGCAACTTTTCTCCATTCAACAATCTCTCTTCTCATGTGTAAGGAATGAAAAAACGAGCAAAAATCTAATGCATCCAAATGGCATAGGTAGAGTAAAATAGCGTTCCTCGGGAGTTTTATCCCGCTTTTCTACCGCCAACATCTTTCTCGCCACAATCAACTGTTACAGACGTGTTCTTGTACATTTAGCTTTCATTCCATACAAATGTTCTGTCTCTATATATTCTCATTTTTGAAACTCAGTACCCTCTTGTGTCATAATACATTTTATAGCAAGATTGGGGCTGGAGTATATGAATTTGTGACACTGATACTTCCTAGATTTGGGTTGTTCTAAGATAATGCAAGTGCCTTGTTTTTTGTGTAAATTTGTGTTGAAGTAATGGTTACTTTATAAAGGATGGCATTCCTAAATATGCACATGTCGGGGGAAAGTTACGGCTTTTTAAGGAACATTCTCCAGCTGAGAAAAACTTGTTGACTTTGGGCATAGCGAAGTATTTTTATGTAGAATTATATTCAAATCTAGTGAAAAGAGAAATCTTTGTGGGAAATGTAGAAATCTCGTAGCGTAGCAAAGTATAGCGCTATAACATTGAAATCTTGTTGAGAAATGTAGAAATTGTGTAGAGAACTATATAAGCTTATAGGAAACTATAGAAATCGTATAGTGTAGCAACAGGAAATCTTGTAGAAAAATACTGAAATGTGTTGTAAAGTGAAAATGTAGCGATATTATAGTTGTGTCAACATAGATATACATAGTGTATAAATTTGGGAAGTAGTATGTGAGGACGCTTGGGAATATAGATAAGAAGTTTAGAGCATCTTAGTACATCAGTTATGCAGTGCTCTAAAGGAGGAAATAATGCAGCGAAAATGACGAAAGTAGAAAGATTTCTTGTGTTTATATATTACGGTAATGTGGAAATGCTGCTGGTGGGATGGTTTTTCTCCCGTCCCTCATGCTCATCTGATGTCCCATTACGGAGATAAGATCCCATTAGGTTGTACAAATACAAGACACTGCGGCTTCTGCAACTCACAAGCGCTATAGATACAACAAATACAGCATATCTCATAACATTCCACTATTCAACTAACATTGCTGGATCTTTCTTATAACATTCCATCATCCATCAGGTTTGTTAAACCTCCTGGGTAAACTAATCTTGAAGTCATGGTGAAGTTACTTATCTATATGCAAAGAAGTCGAGCTTTAAGTTTTCCTACTGTTTATATTTCACATCTATATAGTATGTATTTGGATACTATATAGATATAATTATATATATATCATGATATTTGTGTAAGCACAATGCATATCATATACATATATACCCATCATCATATGTTAATAAAGTAAATGTTCGCATTTGGCTGCCGACGACGAAGGGTTAGATTCGAATGTTTTTATCAATTTAAATGTATCTGATTTTGTTTGATCTTCTCTCCCTTTCTATTCATTTCTTCATGGATCTTCATCTGCTGGGAAACGTCTCCAGAGAGGTTGTTTCAACATGTCTTCGCTGGGAGTTTTGATGGTGTTTAGTCAACTCACTGCGTTTAACATGGTCATGTTCAAGATTGGTTCTCTTGTCGCCGAGATGTAGATTTTCAAAAGCAGCACCGTCAATATTTATTTAAACATAAACATATCAACGAAAGTATATGTACATTGAAATTAAATACATTTTTAGCTTCAACAATATTTAAACTTTTGTAAATCAAAAGCGTCTCATGTTCACAAAAACATTACTAAAATGCACATTTGGTGCATTTTCATCTTTAAGCTCTACTCTAAAAGTTACAATGTAATGAATTCTTTTAAAAAATGAGGACACAAAAGGACAGACAATATAATAGCACCTTTGAGTTTATAACGAAAGGAATGGTAACCTCTTATACTTGTAAACAGGAGGAATGACAGCGCGAATGAAAGCTTCACGACAGTTGGCAATATAAAAGGATTGTTCTGCAGGGTTTAAACTCCGAAAGACGAGCCGAAGGAGAGATGTTCATGGAGTCATCGGTCGTCGAGATAATTCGAAGGGAAGAGGGTCGTAAGCTGAAACCAATAAGAACAAGACAGGATATCAGGAGTCAGTTGCAAGTCATAGAGAAGGAACTGCCATAGCAGAGATAAAGATAGATATGGATTGTATGGGTCGTCAGAGTATTTTTATGATGAAAAGTAAGAGGGTTTCTCTCTCGTTTTCACAGTCCGCACTTCTCTATGCACTCCACAGTATAGTAGTGCATACAATATGAATGGCTATATCAAGGACTATCGAGCACAACCATCGTCGTATGCTTTACCTAATATTACCATAACTATTCGTTCCGTTTCCAAATTGCAAGATGTCTGGACAAGATTATGGCGAAAAGAAGTCTTGGTAACTTTCTTCTTCTTCCAATGGGAAATTTTCGCGAGGGCTTCATATGTATTTCTTATTGGTGTGGTGTAGTTTTATCAGTTTTTCCATGGAGTCCAAGCATTTAAGCCATACATATTGTATTTGAGTATTTTACATGGTTTAATATATACTTTGAAAGGTATTACAGTGTTTGTTTTGTAATGTTGTGAATTATTCTTGTGTACGTATTTCAACGCTTCAAAGCAATTTTCTTATGTACTTGCATATCACAATATAAGTGGTAAGTAATTTAACGTCTTGAAGCTTGTTTTCTTTGTATTTTAATGTTTCGTAGCTTGGTTTGTGTGTATTTTAAGGTTTATAATGCGAGTTACGCAAGTATTTTGATGTTGCAATGCAAGTTGCATAAGCACTCCAGCATTTTTAGTATGCTCCCTAAGTATTTGGACTTTCAAAATAAATTTCATACGCACTCCACAGCGTCTGGTACATCTTCCAAATCGCAAGTATTGCGTCGAAAGATGTTTCCATAGCTTAAGACTATCAGAGTTTCACATTGCAGACTGTTCGTCGCTTGGGTAATGTGCTGCAAGCACGTCAAAGGCCAATTCACAATTGAAGATTCGCCTAGTTGAAATGATTGCTTTACACCCCTCCCTTAATATCATGAAATGACAAAATCGAAGAGATTTTTACTGAACAACCGAGCTACTTGACTGCAGTGAATATAAAAAAATTCTTGCAGTACATGTAGGTATTCCTGAGGAAAGATATTATATCTCGTGTCTTTTCATAGTCCAACTTTTATAATACAGTTTCTCTCTCTCAACTTGCCTTTTCGGAAGCATGGTGGGTATAAGAAGAAGGCAAAAACGACAGAGACTGACTTGTTGTAATGATTATAACTTTTGACGTTATCTTCCATCAAAGTTTATGCAACTTTCAACATGTTTCCCAGAAGATTCTCTTTGGGGCTCACTCTCTCTCTTCCCTCAATACTTATTTCACCCTCTCAAAACAACTTCTTCTTTTCCCTGCTCACACACTGCGAGAGAGAATTGATAAAACGAGCTACATCCTCCTTCTTCCTCCAAAGCAAAGTCAAACATTTATCAATCTCAATTATTTTGATTACATCCAACCGATTTTCCAACCATTTCTCTCCAACTGCTCCCACTTCATGGCAGGGATGGGCGGAGTTCTACCGAGCAGCGTTTGTTGATAAATTTGCTAATGATATTGGCTTTGTTCTTAGTTGCTTATTTTCTGTTAGTTTTTAATGTTAACAAGGCTGCAGAACTACAATCAAATCTAAAATATATAGAAAATAATTAAAAAATTAATAAAAATATAATTTCTAAAGATTTTAAAAAATTACAACGCCATTAAATCTGGAAATTTTGTGAAACTCAAAAGATGGTTGAAAGTACAAAATCTGACAAAGGCGTAAAAGCTTCCCAGCCCTGATAAAGACTCAAGAATTAGCTTGCAGAGCCTTGCATGCGGGAAGACCGCGAAGGGCGCGTATGTGTGTGCCGCCAATTTTAAAAAGGCTTTAGAGAATTTTCCACGAGTGACTGCACACAACGGTGTAATCGGATGATTGGCCAATCCATCACAAATCACTACACATCATCGTCATCATCAGACAAGCTCGAGCCTTCTTGCATAATCAAACCACGTGTGCTCCTTTAGCCAGGACAAAATTTTGCAGCTGTGAAACTTCAATGTTTGAAATGCCAGGCGTATATACTTTTCTCTATATATAATATATTAAGCATTATTTATTATTCATTTCCTCCACCGCCTTTCCTACCACGTGGAGACGACAGTATATTACAGTAATCTTTTTAAAAGGACGACTTACAATAACATTATCCCTGGGGTTCTGCTTAATCCTTCCTATACACAACAGTCTCCATGCTTTCCCTAGACGCAATAAGCCATATAGGTAGTTACCAATATTGTAGAATACGGAACAAGCTAAAATTATTGCACTGAAATGCCGTATAAAGTAATACTTTAATATACACATTTTTTGTACATATATGAGACCATGTATTACTATGAAACCTTTATTATGAATTTGCAAACGTGAAAACCAATACTCAATCCCCTGGAACACTCCTCAAATCCAATAAAAACTACTAGTTGGAAATCTATGAGTAATCACTTAGGAATTTTCATACATAATGAATACATTGTTGTAACGAAAAATACAATGGAAGTATAGGGAGAAAATACAAAATTGTACTTCATATAACTTTCTACTTTGTCTTAGTATAATAGCCCAAATGAGCTCAACTTATAAGAATAATTCTTATTTTCAAGTCATAAGATACCGAGCTTCTTTAGGAAAGATGTTTTTATGTCTCTGACGCTGCCGATGAAAAAGTTTGGCAGCTATTTATCCCAGTAATATGAGACCAAGTGTAAAAATTGCATGAATAGCAGCTAAACCGTACATAAATACATATATGTTTAGATCTTTTCTTTGCAAACGTAGAAACATACAAAACCTATACAGTAATAAGTATAAGTATAGGTCGTTTCTAGCCAGCATATACGCACAATAATACTCCAGGCCATAAAGTGATACGTAATAAAACCTGTGGATCTTTATGGCTTTCAAATCGTCACTTAAACTGGACGCAAGGGTCAGGCTCCTTTTCATTTCCACTTTTCACACACACTTTTCTATAGCAGCATGCAATATAACACAACTATCTTAACTGTATGTACAATATCTGTGATACTCCTATATATGTAAGGTGGTATATACTTGTACACACAATTATAGGGGTAAGTAGAAATACGTAAGCAACGTCCTGCCCGCAAGACTACTCGTACTTGCATTCCAAGTAGTTCTCTCAATACTATTTCTTGGAATGAGTCGCCCATAAATTTTATACCCTTTTTTACTGCTTTCTGTCCTCCGATGCAACTTCCAGCGTAAGTTTTTTCCCTTGTGTTCCCAAGAAATATTCCATCCAGGCACATGTCCTTATACACAAAAACACCCGAATAGTTAAAATTCCTCGAGAGTTCTAACCATCATCAATCCCGTTGAAATTGAACAACAGTTTAAACAGTAATTATTGCAGGTCCTAAAACGTACGAGAACAGCTCTTTACAATGCTCAACACTACGGAAATTTACAACGACAGTGAACATTCTCAAAACAATTCAGGTTTCAAATTACAGCTTTTCAGTGCTCTAAAAGTATGTATGTATATATGCAAATCTTAAATTAGGAGAGACAAAAGAATTTTGTCAATGGACTACAAAGTGTTTAGTTATACGAAAATAGTTTATATGGGTGTAAGAATTAGTAAAAAAACGCTTGTATACAAACTCGTCTATGGTTTTTAAGCATAGAATTGGGGGGAAAAGAAAGATTTTTCCGCAATAGAAATTCCGTTTGTAACTTTTATCGTAACATAATTTAATTAATGTAGCTGTCACCGACCAGGACCGTCTGGAGAAAAATAGAAGGGTAGATTGAAAAAAGGGGAAATACGAGAAGGGAAGAGTCATGCATTTAATAATACAGACCAAGCAATATACACGCCACCAACAAGCATTGTAGCAATACAGGAAAAATCCATGCATGAATATAGATGATCTAACTGAAAATGCAGACGAGCATAGCAGAATATAGACAAGCAAGAATACCAACGCCAGGGCAAAGGAGGCGAGGAATGAAGGCAAATCGCAAGCTAAAAATCCTCGAGCAGTGCATAAAGTAAATAGAAGTAATGCAGTAAAATGGAGAAGCAACACAATACATATATATAAAGGAGCCATGCAAAGAGAAAAGAGGAGAAGCTCAGAGAAGAAAATTCATTATTTTCCCTTCAGCATCCACTCAAGTGCAAAAAGTGGTATTTTCTCCTACGTATATATAGAAACCCCTATGTGCTCAAGAGGCCTGGAGAGAATGCTTGGGAGGGGGCACTGGCATCAAGAAATGTATGAACAACAACAAGGAGAAAAAGAGGGGAAGACAAGTCAAAGGAGAGACTGAAATTACGATACCTATAGAGCTCCCCCCAGAAGAACAGAATTTTACACGGTACATATACACTTTACATATTATACATGACTGGATTCATTCATGAGAAGCAGTACGGAGAGAAGGAATGAAGAAGCACATGAAACGAAGAAGTATAGAGGGAATGACGAGGAGGTGCAGGGAGAGAAGAAAGAGACTAGAAAAATATTTTGATAAGTAGAAATAAAAGCACAACACAAATGAAACTGTAGAGGGACAGAAAATCCAACGAACAAATTATTATTCAAGTAAAGTCAACAAAAGGCTCTTTTTTCAATCGAAAATTTCTCTCCTTAAATTCTCTTCTCAGTTGTTTCGCTTTTCTCTTCCTTCTTCCAAGCTTTCTTCCTTGGCAAACAAAACCTTTTAACAATTTGTAAAGCTATATAGCTATAGCTAGTACAGATATTGGGAATATGCATGTAAATATTCAATAAAGTCTGCATGTACGTATGTATATGGGATGTGTATATGAATATTGTGAGTATGCCTAACATTTAAGTAATACAGGGAAAATGAAAGCCACATAGACAAATGACTTGCGAATTCTGTAAATGAAATTGATTCAGTATTAATGTATAATGAGATGGTAAAAGGAGGAGAAGGGAGGAAAGAAACTACTAAAAGGGGAAAGCTCGAGGAGAAACGCGTTTGGTTTTTCTTCTTTTTGAAGTTGAAATAATTCTTTTGTTTTCCAACCCCTTTTACCACACAATCTACATTTTCTCCTTGACTATCAGCCGGAGTAATGGATACGGAATTGGAATGAGGACACCTCCTGTGCTCCCTAACGGGAATTTCACATCAAAGGACTAACCTACTCCAGCACCCGAGCCATATTTAATAGAGACAGAAATTATCCTCGGCTCTCTCTCACAAACAGCCATTTCCGAGGAAACTAATTTCGTCTCGGGGTTCTTCTTCTTGTTCTTATTTTGATCTCCACACATACAATCATTACTGACTCTCTCATGCTGTAACTGTGGTAACATGTATCGCGCAGAAAATACCTACGTTGGTATACAAAATGTCTTTAGAGAGCTCCTGAACCACCATTTCACATAATACCCAACCCGATGCATAAATTTGTAATTATTATAGATATACAGAGCACAATAATTATAAAACATTTGTGTAATTTAAACCTTCATAAATTCTGCCAACTTTGGCTCAAAGCCTTTCAAGTCCTTTAAGCACATAGGGGAAGCAACCAATGTATGCACTGCTATAGAAGCTTTCTAGGATTGTCATTTGTCATATAATACTACACAACAAGAAATTACTTAGAATACATTCGTGTAGGAATACTCATTTTACTTAAATACAACCTTTGCACTATAGCTACATATTTTATACTTATAATTTATAACTTGTACCAGCAAATATCTTTTCGTACCATATTATCCAATCTACCACAACAAGGTTGTAGGTCCATATCCTTTAACACCTATAGCAGAGCATATTGCAGACATAACCGTATGCATTCTTGCGCACATCATGGGTGGTTAATAACAATGAAGCGTTCTTAGGACTCTTATATATAGTAGTTATAAAATGAGATTAAGAATTATGGCAGCTCCACTAGCTTCTGTCTTCTCATGCGCTAATGACACAACTGAAAGAGGCAGGACTGCTTGAAAGAAGTATTCCAGCAGGTGATATGTGGTCCTGGCAGTCACACACACGTTTTGTAATGGAGCTTAAGCATACTCCTCCCTTATATGTATGTGTGTAAGGGCCAGTTACTCTTACAGACATATAATATGTAGATAAAATAACAACTACATGAGTAATCCCCACAAGTAAGTATATCAAAGTTGCATTTGAATAATGGTATAAATATAACAAGCATATTACAATAATGTCTTTTAGGTGATTACAGCACCTACAAATGCAATCTTAGAGTAAATTTCCTGGAGCATTCCCAGAAATGTGAAAACAACATGAGTGTCTGTGGAAGAGATAGATGTACAAAGTGAAAAGAGTATGGGGAGGAAATAAAAAAAATTGCTAGTCACACTAGTCTATTTAGAAGACAAAAGGAGGGAGCTATGGCGGGTTTTGTACAGTGAAAACAGGTAGCAGTGTGTATACAATATTATTGTAGGAATTAAGTAAGTATAGTAAAGCTTATCAAAGCTTATTCCACGGCATGAAAGTAGTGTTTACGGTACATATAATGAAAGTAGTGTTTACTGTACATATAAAAATAGCATTGCATACAATGCAATAGGATGTTACAACATGGGAATTATACAGTCCAAGGAATGAGTAATGTACTTAAACGAAGGAAAGCATTGTGAAAAGTCCAAGGGATATATTATATGAAGGAGAGTAAAATAATTGGACAGTTTGACTGGTTGAGAGAGGCCTGGACCCTATGAGCTGCTAGTGCCATGGTAGCTTGCGTTCTCCATGACAGCTTCAAGGATGACTGACAGCCGTTCATGTTTTTCTTGACGGCTTTCTTAATGCCACACATCTATTTTATGTAACTCACTCCACTACCAGACTGGGTCAAAAAAGCCCTCTTGCACTCAATGAGATAAACTTTGGACTAAAGTGTATCTTTACATCTGATGCACCTAATATACCAAGAAGGGCACAAGATTAATAATTATTGTGCAAACATTTCTCTTCCTTATCTACCACTCCTTTGTATTCCAGTACAAGCCCTCCCTATATCCTAAACGAACTTTAGGCCATAACCTCTTGTATGAACCTGAACATGCAAGCGTACATATATAAATATACACATGGGATTTTATATTTACAGCCACGAATAGCTTGACGGAGTAGAGAAGAAGCGTTTTTCACACACAATTGAAATAAAGTGTATTTAGTTATAAGCGCTAATACTACCAACCTAAAAGCCCTTCTTACCTCGCGCACGTAAACGCTTGTCCATTTGAATTACTTGGATGATTTGAGCCTACGGGATTCGTTCTGACAGATTTTTTTACGTGAATGTTGAGCAAAAAGCAGTGACATTCTAAATTAAGGTTCTATAACTAAAAGTTGAAAAGAATGTATAACATATTTGCTACAACAATATTTTTAAATTTGCAAGATTATTATGAATTTTTATAAATGATTTAATATTGCATAAACATTATTACTTTTCAATTCTTTAAAAATGACAGCAAAATTAAAGATATTCTGAAAATATGAAAGAAAAATCCTGAAAACAACAATTCAAGAACAAATGCAAGTCTATAAATAAAATCAATAATTTAACAAATAATGAACATGAAGCATAAATCGTACTTGTAAAATAAATTACCACAAAAATACAATTCTTAATCTGTTTTTTTGTTAATCGACAATAGGTTCTGTAGCACATATAGAAGTTTTTATACCCAATCTCCCGGTCGCTTTTATATTATTATTGAACCTGTTGAGACCCGTTTTTCTCCCCTTTTGATACAGAAATACTATCCAGTTAGACAGAAAGAGGCGGGTGGTTGGGACTAGGGAAGATTTATAGCACATCTGGACAGAGATTATTAACTGAATTTTTCCACATTGCTTTTCTTCCTCCTTCTACATTGTTTTCCAACAATAACTTTGTCCACAGGCATTGGCTTGTCGTCTGACTTTCTCTTCTTGTGTTTTCTTTAATTCAATTCCTATTCATTCCCTCAGATCCTGTCTTTCAAGTCCTTTTACAATAAAACAGGAGGAGATTAATAAAAGTACAAAAAATCCTTTTCACTTTACTTGTGTGAGTCCTGTGCTGTTCCAATGAATTGTATATATACTAGAATAAATCATTATTTAAAAGGCTTTGACATAAGGGCGTCATTTTTATATGGTTTTTTACATATTGTGCCTTGTATTCCGTTAGAAAACAGCAATGTTTTTTATTATGGAAACGTATGGTGCAAATTATACCTATGAAGCAAATTGCAGCTTAGGTATATATTTATTAAAATAGCATGCTGAAACGGGCACACTAGAATGTGGTAAGATCGTTTAAGTATAAGCGTTCCGGCATAAATTACTGCGCTGCATGCAATATGCTATAACAGTAGCAGCTCTTTGTGTCCTGAAGACACTGATTTGACGCGAATATTCTCATTTTATACCAAAAAATTGATGGAGCTACTTGTCTGCTCCTTATGTACATGATAATTTTCTCCGCTTGACGTAAATAGCATCATTGAGGGAGTGCCCCCTGTAAGGATCCGACCGCAGGTGGAATGGTTTTTAATTTTGAGCACCGTAATACAAACCGCAGGCTGTAAACTATACATGCAATGAGGCATATATGCAATATTGTGTATAATAAATATACTGTACTCTGTATTTTATTTAACTTTATATGCAACAGAGTTAATATAAAATTTCATATATGTATATGTGCTTTACGTACAAATATAGTAATGACGCAGTATGTAGTGTGTATGGAGTAACCGCAGGATTTTCAGAGGGGCATTGACTGAGCGATGGGATTGTTGTGGGTGACTTGATTCCATCCTTTCAAAGTACGTAATCTCATATTTAATACACACACACTCGTTTGACATGACCGGCCTATGTATGGTTTAGTGTTGCATTGCTCCACAACTGCTCTTGAAAGATGGTATGTGTCCGAAAGGCAATTTAAATATAATGGAGGTATCATATATTCTGACAAGATAATCATATCAGAGCACCATGTTCTAGGTTTGCAGTCGCTACAAAGGTTTGAGCATATAAGGTGCTTGTCTACCTATGTCTTTTGCAAAGATATAGTGTGTCAGTATGAAGATGCAGTCATGACTGTAGGACCAAGATACATTATGGGTGTCTTCCTTGGTATAAATATACGTCAGAGACTTCATACAGTGCAACATATACTATATGGAAATTTACAATACTATAACATATGCGGTATTAGTTTGCAATGTTATAGTTATGAAATACATTGTATTAATATAGATACGGAAAATTCAGTACAGCAAAATAACAGTAGAATCTTCCGTATAGTAATATCATTACCTTGAATTATAGTATAATATGAAAACACACAAGAAAAGCCTGCAAAGCAAATGCAAAAAGATAATATTGTGCTAGCATATTGGAAGTCCTCTGCATGACAAAGATATCCATAGGAAGTCCTCCGCTTTACCATGCATGCCGGGCAGGCTTGAATGGTTGAATAGGAAGCTTGAAAGGACGGTTATTGTTAACCCAAGCGTATCTATGAAATCTCATGGCAGCAATCACTGTTATATTATACCTTGTGTGTGTCTGTCCGTATTTTATCATCCTTATGGAAAATGCCATGAACCAAGAAAGAGTTATTCTTCTCATTGTGTGGTGTCTGCCGATGGATGTTCACAACAATAACCTAAATACTTGTTTAATATACAGAGGGTGCACCTATATAGGTACCATCACTTTATGAAGCTTGCTGTACAGTGGAACCTACATACTATATAGTAAATACCGTTGACAGTCCTCCTCCAATCCTATTTGTATACAATAGGAATTTGCTTTCGGAATATTGCTATCATCCGCATTGGATTTTACCCATGAAGGCATGTATTGGGTATTCAGAGCGGAGAAAAGAAACACTTTGGATTGGAGAGAGAAACAGAATGTAATAGGATTTTCTTTTATTATCCAAAACCATGGTTAAATTTCGGCAATGGCAACATTCAATGGATGAAAAGTAATGAAAGATTTATTATTCTCCTATTTGTATGTCGTCCGCCATTCATGGACTTCACAATGGACATTTTTAAACCATTTCCCTGCTTGTTCCTCAAATCCGATGTACTATTTATGTACGGCTTTCCATTCATATTATGTTCTTCCAGTCCGTCGGAGTTCCGGATTTTCCTTTTATCTTCCTTCAGGAGAGTCGAACATAAATACTCTTCTGGTATTGGAAATAATGCCGTCGAATTGCATATGTACAATACATATATTTACAATTTATTGCACTCACAAACACTACTCTAATGCTAAACTGTCATATAACAAAATAACTTTGAAAGTATTACAAGATTTAGATCAATGTCTTGTAGCAAGACAAGGAATACGTTCAACCGGTTTCAAAGAAATTGTAATAATAATAACATAATATAAGTAGATACCTACATATAATATCTGTAATAATAAGAAAAGGCATGAACCGTGTCGTATACGAAATCGTAGGTATCGTTTAGGAAGAAAACGTATCAAGCTTAGGATATTAAAAGTTTCTATCAAACCTTTGTTGTGCTATTGTAGTCATCGATCTGAGAGCATAAATTATTACTAAAGTTCATTAAGGAAATTAAAAAGTGAGCATTTATACAACTGAACTGCGATCCTCGCACGGCAAGGTACCCACCACGAGCCGCAGCAACTTTTCACGAACCTAGTTCTACGTGTCTATTGAAATTGAAAGTTGATTGAACAAGAGTTGCCACAGAGCATTAAGGAACCCGTCAGGCTAAAACATATTCTTTGTTGTGGATGAGGGAGAAAGTGCTTGCAAGGAAATCTATTTAGTTATAGCTAAACCCTACGTAACCCTACCTTATAAATACAACAGTGTTATATATACGGAGAATAAGTTGCCAGCATGGAATGTTATATGTCGACTATACTCAGGATACATAACAGACTATCCCAAACACTGTGAAGATACTAAGAAGATGGCTCCGAAGAAAATTAAGGCGACGCATTGTAGCCGATTGCCAAGGAAAGAAAATGCAATATAAATAGTTATAACAGTAGAGTGGACGTGGATAGACTTGCAGTAATATTATTTAGTGATATGTATGTATGACGAATACAAGTTGAGAGAAAGTGAGAGCATATTTATGTGACTGAATGATTTGCCTGTGAAGTGGTTCTGCTGTTGCTGCCTTTTACTCCGAGGTGTAAGTGGTGTGGAGCCTGGTCGGTTGGTCGGTGAGTTCTCAGAGGATGGAAGTACGCCAGGATGGATAGGTTTGTCATGAGTAGTGCTTTCGTTTTGGGATGCCCCAGCACACTTTAGCCAATCTTCTCTTGGTGAAAAACAATTTGAGATACTCTTCCGGCTTCTTATACATATCGTTGGGTCGGTTTGTGTGTTATGCATACTGGATACTACCCTTGTCTTTAGAGCGTTAAGGAAAACTTTGCTTCGAGGCAGGCACAAGTGCTCAAGAGTCGAGCGACGGATCCACAAGGTGACGGCGACGAGATGCACAAGGAGAAAGTCTAATTCAACACATTTTCTCTGTCTCATTCTTGAACACACGCCTTCTCTCTCTCCCTCTCTCTCTCACTCACATACACAGTTACCCATCTTCACTTCCTTTACAATAACTTCAACTTTAGTTTTCCACATATCTGGTAACAGCACCTAAGGTTGGACCTAAGCTACTTTCCATAGTTATGTCGAACTTCAAGACCCTTGCCACGCCAATGCAACGCAAATTTAGTTGTGAAGGTTCAAAGATGTGTCTTTTCGGAATTTTCACCTCTAAAACAATTTTTTATTTTCCAGAATATACATTTCGCTAAACATCTGTAGGAGTTTACAATGTGGTAATTTAGGAACGTTTAATCAACTTCTCTGTAGATTAATCAAACGAACCGGCAAACGGCATCGTGTCTGTTCAAGCATCACTGATCAGATGGGAGTGCAATCTGGAGGCATTCTTATAATTGAATCATTATGCATGGCGATTCTTGTTAATTGATTGCACGAGTATTCCTCCAAAAGTCGAATTTTTATACAAATATGCCAGTACATAATTTAGATGGATAATATTTTTATTGATAAACGGTAGCATCGCTGAAATATTGTAATCCTACTTTAGACGATGGTAAGAGCTGCTTAATCCTTAATGATAATGAAAGCTATAAGCAGAAGAGCGGAAGCTATTTTGATTTTGACCGATGCCTGAGGGGGGTATATAATTGGCATAGGCGCGACTGTCCAAGTGTGATACAAAATTTGATTGCATAACATGCGAAGTGATTGGTATCTCCGCGTTGGTAGTGGAAGGTTTATGTGTTCCATGTTTGTATAGTCTTGTTAATTGGAAGCTACACGTGACAGATAGTATGTATGTGGAATTACGTGCGTTTGTTGCGTATTTAGCATAATAATTGTAGCGTAAGTAAAACACATATAGCATATATATAGTTATGTAGTATAATAGTCGTGAGTGTGTATGATTAGGTTAAGCAAAGATTCCCACGTCCCAGGAAAGCGACTGGTAGTTGTATACTGATAGAAGGTTGTCAAAAGTCCGAGAGTGAAGTTGTCCATTTAGTAGAATCCAGCCACATCATCTGCATTGATGAAGGTAAAGTGTTTGTGAGTGTGTGGCAAGTTTCTAGCCAGGAGCAGACTGGTGGTGGATAGACTTTTCCCAGGCTAAAAGTGACTAAGCAGTTTACTTTTACGGACGCCGAATGTAATACAAGCTTAGAGTACAATAAGCATGCACTTTGTGTGTATAAGTAAATAAGGCAAATAGCTATGGATATACATACACGAAAAGGAATATTCTACTAGCTATATGCTGCACACGGCCGTTCTATATACATATAAGAGACTTTACCACCTAACCAGAATCTCACTCGTAGCTGTCTAATCGTGATTACATATCCTCATAGAACGTGTGTAACTTTTGTGAGAACCAGTTGTGACTTCATTTCCTCTTTACGATCCGCCAATTTTCCTCAACACAATTCAACAGATTGCTCCAACTGAACCACCACCATAATTTTCCCTTCTCCTTCCATTTAAATTTTAGCTAGTTGAAAACTTTCCGATGGAATTTCACAACCTCACTCTCCACCCAGCATTCCATGGAAAGTACATACATATAAGCACACACATGTATGAACCCTACACACTTGCAAAGGCTAGAAACTTCTTTAGAGATATTTGTCAAAACTTTTTCCTCTGGCTATACACACACTTTATACATTCTGATAGTTGTTTGCTTTTGGTGTGGGACGAGTAAAGCGAGGATTTGCAGAAATTACCAATCAAACTTTAGGCGACACTATATAAGCAATGTTGTTTAATCGGCCGTGATAGCCACATGAAACTACACGGAAATACACAAGGTTTGTATGTACGAATGCTAGCTGAAACATTCCATACGACACATTTGTTAAATAATGTCTTCAACGTCAACATATCGTGCATAAAGTTTACTACGCCACCTTGGGCGGTTATAGGAAATTCTTGTCCCTATACGCTGATTGCTGGGAACTGAGGGATTCTGTGGAAAGGGTTGCTGTGCAGTATTGATTGTGTGAATTAAATGCAACACATGTTGCGCTTCAAAAGTTACTATAGTCGTCAATTGTGATAGCACGAGTCATAAAAAGTTGACATAAAACCAGGAGAAACAACTTTCACTAAACGGTTGAATTTAAGCATTAAAATCATAAACTGAAATAAGGACAGCGAAATGACGATGTACATAGTTTAAACAGGTCTAGTTTAAAAAGAGCTGTGTATATACTGCTGCTGATTGTGGTTATGTATACAGATGATATATCCACAATCAGCAATTGTAAGAATAAAAAAATAAAAACGTTGAGTTGTACCGATGAAAACATTTTCCCATAAGAAATTAACTTTAAGGTTGAATGCCGTTGAGCCGGAATTTTAGTTGAATGATTTGGGAAGGGTGTGCATACACATATGTGGGAAAGTCCATGGGAAGCACAAGGAGATGACATATAAAGCCATAAAAGAACGGAGGGACATAAAGCCGGAGTATAAATATTGGCATAACGAAAGAAATAAAGTAAAATAGGACCGCACCACAGTCCTGTCCTTTCCCGTGCAGATAAAGTACAAGTTGATATGTAAACATACACGCATTATATATAAGTTACTCTGTGTATAGAGCAAGTTATTTGGAGTAAAAAAAAGTTTATTCGTGCAAATAAACTAGCCAATTTCTCTTCAAATACCTACATAGTTGGCCTACTTAACAATATTTACGATATCCCATAATGACTCAGCTGGATTACACATCCAGAGGAAAGGACCTTTTATGTGCATGCATATAATGTAGGGGGGTCGTACTTATGAGGTTCCTTTATATGGAGGATTGGTGTATGTAAGTGCAAAAATAGGGACTTTAAGTCCTGAATAAAATAAACTCAGTTGTCCACTAGCCAATATGTCTTCAGTTTTGTCCTCATAAGGATCCATCGTCAAGCTGTTAGTATGTCTCCATGTTTAAACTTCTCGTTAGAGTGTTTTATACTATAGGGTCTTCATATGTGTCTATAAGGTTCTTAGTTGTAGGACTCCCGTTGCTGCTAACTGCCTCTCGCTAAAGTATTGGCAAGATAACCGATTGTCCTAATACTTGATTCATCTTGAGAGTTTAGTTCGACAGAAATATATTTCTTGTTGTCTTGACTTTCACCTCCGGTGTTCTCTTTTCTTCCTCCAGACCTCTATATCCAGAACTCAATCGCCATATAAGCTGGGAACAAATTTGCGAATGCTGACTGGAGTAGCGCAAAATGAAGCTAAAAGTCCGTCCGTTTTGCAAAACGATCGCACAATCGGACGGCAAAGCAGACGACAGGGCAAGTATAAAGAAGTTTGTTGGAAAGGATTCAAAACTGACAATTTTACATAATGGTGGGAACGAATTATTTTCTTCTGCTTCCTTTTGTATGTCAATGAAGAGTTATATGTTATCTACGCTATGATTTTAATTTTCGCTTCAGATTTTGAATGATTATTTGATTGTTTAATTAAAAATTTTCAAATTAATAATATAATTTAAATAATTCAAGTTAACTCAATAATTATTATTATTCCGCTTAATTTAAGTTCAGCATTTAGTTAATAATAAAGTTGTACAAATTATCTCAAAAAGTTGCTTGGGATGTTTAAACAGCTCTAGTATGAGCAGCGAAAACAATAAAAGAAGAACGCTAAAAAGCAAGAATCAACATTGCTTTTACCTTAATAATAATAATTCCTTCTGAATGTACAAAGTTATTCACATCATAAGCATTCTTGATATAAAGTATGCAGTCATAGAAATGCAGAAAAAAAACTTTGAAAAACAGAAACAAATATGACGCCATATAAAAACAAGGAAAGAAGTGGGCAAATGAAACTTAAGATGAAGCCACTAAAATAATCTTATACGTTTCTAGATACTAACAAGTAAAACACTGGTAAAAAACAAGGAATTCGTTCGAGCACGACTGGCTGGAAATAAATAAAAACAGGTTTGGCTGGCAACCAAACATGAGTTCTTGCAAGTAAGAAAACGAAAATAGAAATATGAGTAATTCAGGAGGAACTACTCTTTTTCTTTCAACAAGTCAAGTAAGCATCACTTGATCAAGGAATCCATTTCAAATGAAGATTGTTCACTAGAGGCTTGTCGTGCGTCAAAGGTCGAAGACTGTTGCTGCTTTGCTGGCTGTTATTCCTATATAAAGAATCCGTCCGTAGAGAAAAAGACTTAGACGCTCGGCGACAGAAAGAAAATAGTTGGATGGGTGAGCTTGGGAAATCAAAAAATGAATACGTTTTCCTTGTTGGGGAGGAAAAGAGTACGTGTGATGTTATATTTATATTAGAAATGAAGTAAGCGAGTAAGAGAGAGAGAGAGAGAAAGTAAGGGAAAAACGTTAAGTGAATTCCTTGGTGAATAAAACCAGAAAGATTCCAATGATTGAGTTGGGTCATTTCCCCGAAGTAATGAACTCCATTCGTGGGCTCAACTATACTTTCTGATGTTGCATTCATCGCCAAAAGACTCCAGGAGCACTTACCTGCTCATTTTGTTCCAAGGCGGCGGTTCTTTTTTTCTTTTTTTTCTATATATGTATATGTGGAGACATGTTGTACTATTTATCGATCTAAATCTTTTCGCTTAAATCACTCAGAAAAGTTATGAACCGAATCGCGGTGAAAAGCGTATCTTATATATTTGCTCCGAATTCCTTGTCACGGTCTCTAAAAACCTTTTAGCGCCATATAAGATCAATATTCTTATATTGTGTTCCCTGGCATTTTTTCTTTTATAGCTCTTCAAATTCCTTTAATCTTTTGTTGTGTCCGAAAATCCAATCAACTTATGTTACGTTTTACTGTCATTTGTCAGGCTTTGGTTGCGTAAATTTTTAATATTTGTTTTTTTTAATTTGTACTAAATAATTCTCTCTATAAGCGTGAAGAAGAGATGATATTTTTGTGTTTATGTGAATTTGGACTTAAAAAACTATTTATCATTTTGGCTTTGTCCGAATTGCTTTTGAACCTCAAATCAAAATTCAAATCCCTGTTTTGTCAAAGTTTAAAAAGATAAATATTTTCTGATTGTGCTGCTTTAGTATAATGTAAGCTTTTAAATGATGTATTATTGTGTTTTATGCGTCCAATGGTTTAGTTTTTAAATAAAATCGTATTTTTGGTATTAGATTGTTGAAATTAAAACACTTACATACATGCCTACAAGATATCACCTGCAAAGACAAAAAAGTAAAGTGAAGAAAGTTAACCTACCTATAGTGATAAGACAGACTTTGTAAACATGGAAAGGTTCCTTGTAACTGTCAGTTACTAGAAACAAATTTAATTGAAAAAATTTGTAATTGAATTAACTTTTAATTCAAGACAAACTTTCCTTATATACTCCATATGGTGAGCTCACAACAGAAAAGAAGAACATGTTGGACAAGTTGAAAAAAAAACTTATACCAAGAAATTACCTTCGCTTCAACTTTCCTCTTTCCCTTGTGTATAGGAGCTTCCAAATGTATATAATTGTTCATGTGTATGTAGATGGCACACAAGTTTTTAACCCTTAGAGGTTTCAGTAGATAATCCCTATTTTCCACTTGGGCAAAGTTCCATTTTATGCATTGAAAGCACCAGGAATTTTTTTTTGTAATTATTTTTCAGAATAGTGAACTGTAGAATTAACTTCTTTTCAAACGTTTGCATTGAAAAATTAAATGCGACAGAACTAATTTTATAATTAATTTAATTTGAAGCCTGTAATTTATTAATTTAATTTGGAACCAGTAATTATTAATTTAAATTGAAACTTTTATTTAATCCTTCCAAATGCAATTTAGTCCCCACTAGTATTTTTTGAGCTTCAAATTAAATGCAAAATGTATGTATGTACACTGTAGCTTTTCCACGAGTAAAATACAGAATTCAAAGAGCGTTACGTGCTTCCAGGTAAGGTGAGTTGCTGGATTGGCCTCCACATCTATATAAGAGGAGCAAGGTCTCCGGAAATGAGATGAGGAACATTTTTGCCGTAAGGTATAAAATATGCATGGGGACCGTTCCAGACTCTGTTGATTATTTAAAAGGTGCTTTCATCCCCGTGCCCTGTCGTTATTAAGGTTTATATGTATTTGAATAATTCGGGATGTTCCAGCACTTTATAACAATCTGCCTCTTGTAGGCTACTAAAACCAGCATAACCGCTTACTTGCACCCTTGCTGGTACACAATGAAGCTAGCTAGACTAAATACATATATTTTACATGAGAGTACAAGATGCAGCCGTAAACTCTCGGGGTTTCGCCTGGCCTGACCGTCCCATTTTGGTTTGTACATATAGATATATGTATGGCTTTATAAAGTATACTGTTGTACATACACACTTGTTTAAATCTACTGAAGCTTTACATTCCTCTGAATGGCAGCTTTTATACATGCTTGTACTCTTGACGGTCTTAAGTAACGCTGTAGTCGTGGCGACGGGAGATTTGAGAATAAAAATTGTTTTCTTTAAGTTCTGCTGCTTCAAGTGTAGCAGAACTTGAATGCATATAAAATGCACGGAGAAAGAAAGGTCTCCATTAGAACAAATGACGTATGTATAATTCATACGCGAGTGTCTCATTTTAACAGGCGCAATGTTGTTAAGGCTAATGTTTACGGCTGAAGAGGTCCTTTTTTACAAAAATTGTAAAGTGAAAAAAGCTATTTCAAGTTTCAGGAGAAGTATTTGAAAGTTGTATAGTTTGAATATATAAGGGTTTTAAAGGAAACGACGTACCTATTATTTTATTTCTGTACTTAAGCCATAACTATAGGTAGTGTGGATCATATGATGCCGAGACAATACATTGTATGTGCATCTGTCAAAAAATTATTTTTGCTATGACCGAATTAGATTTTGTTAACTACATACATAGAATTAGTAAATCTAAATAAAATTACATCCGGTGTCTATTTAATTCGAAAGCTCGCCGTAGCAAATATTATGCAAGCAAGGTTGAATAATCAGAGAAACGTCCATATCTGCTCGTGAATATGCATAAGGAAATGTAGACTCTCTCCCTCTTAGGAATTCCCTTGAATTTTAATGTGGGACAAAGAAATATCTAACATGTCACCCTGGATCAAATTTTGTACAGATGGTGTAAAGGGCCACACAACCACGGTGGTTCAATGACGAGGTCTATGTATGTACACTGTATCTTTAACTAACTCATAATTCCTCAGACGTTGGTATAAAATGCATACGACAATGGTGAAGCATAGTAAGTGACATTCTATGTAAAACCAGGAGGAGCAACTTTTGGAAAAAGTAACACTTTCCCTTAACCATACATTTTAATGAGAAGGAACTTAAGCACTTTTCTAATGAGACACTCCGGTGGTTGTTTCTTTCCCCATAGCTTTCTAATTTCCTCATGTACTAACAAATGAGTCGCGGTCTGAATTCAGGAATGATAATAGCTTTGTCATCCTCAGGACAAAACTTTCCCGTTGTTGGTGCTGTCTTGTACTCTTTTTGCTAACATAAATATAGATATTTCACTAATGTTTTTGTTTTCTGCGCATTTATTTTGTTAATGTTTAAAATGTTAATTTTTTTAATCCTGTATGTTCACGTACATTTTCTGTAACTGCCGCGGAATTTGTTTGTTTAGTTTTTAAGCATTTTTTGTTTTCTTTAATTTCAGGACATTTTTCTATTTAATTCCATGGCATTTTTTGGTTTTAATTCCTTTATAAATATTAATTTTGAGATTTGTTTGGTCGCTACATATTTGTATTTGCATTAACTAAGCCTAACCAGCTGTATAATAATGTAAACAAGGCTTCATTTTAAAACCGTGGCGTACTATTGTATTAACATTGTTGGTAGAGTTGAAGGTGCGCAATCGCTGTTTAAATGCTCCAGAGTTTGAGCATTTGCAACATGTTTTGTATTTTAATTTACAAGACCGAAAATTCTGGATTATTGTTGAGTATCTCCAGGCTGGTTTTTTACGGATGCGAAACAAAATTGCTGGTGGAACCCGTGCTTACTACGAAATTTCATATACGAAACCGTGTAAATATCAAGATCAAGCCACGTGAGGTTGAGAATAAACCATGCAAATATATACTCATTTGATACATCCGCAAATGTATAGCATGCTAAGAAATACCTTAGATACTACAGGATGTAAAATGTAAACAAGTATGTATGTATATGTATGTAAGATATACCATGCAAATACCCAACCACAATAAACCCAAGGTATCAAAAGATTACTGTGCGTAGAAAGCAAAAGCATTGACAGACTTAAGAGTTTTATGGTGAATTCCATGCCAAAATTGGAATGTTTGTGGTGGACTGGCCTAAGTTCAAAGTAAATAATATATGTACATAATTATTATGTAGTGTTGTTGTCGTACGGTGAGTTCATTTAATAACACGTTATTGCCCATGAGCATCATAGAATCTAGGGGGCATGGTCTAGTCAAAGGATGTGGGATTTTATATGAAAATGAAGTTATTGCTCACAGGGAAAATCCGAAAATTTTCATTAAATTTTACCAAGTTCACTGAAAGCCTGAGTGTGGTTGGCTAAGTTACAGCTTGTTTTATGGACAATAGCACATTTGCAAGTTCAGCCTGGAAATCTATAAGAACAGCTAAGGCTGACTACTACAAGGGCGAAATTCCTTGGTGGAAATCATATTTAATGGCGTTCATGTTGTGGATGTTAACTATACTGACTGCATTCGTTTGTCTTGCTAAAGATCTCTTGCTTTATTCAAACTTTGGACTGTTTTACATTTATACACGGCGCAAATGTTTTGATGTTCATGGATTTATGTGTAAGTAAAGATAAATGTTCTGTTGATATATAAAGCATAAAGCTTAAACATAGTCAAAGATCTTATTCAAAACGTGGAGCTTCTTATTTAATCTCTATGACTCGATTTTTGTCAAAGAATTTCTCATGTCGACCCTCACCTTTCTCCCCCAGTGCTCTTCCGATGATAAGGATATTGCTGGCTTGCACCTGCAAGGTTACATAAATTGGCCTGCATTTATACAATACCCAAATAATAACAAATTAAGACTCTACCTCCCGATGAAGGGTGGTTTACCTTTGCCGCTAGGGAATTAAGATGAAAATCTGGTCTTCCATGCGGGACAAACTTGCAATGTCGATGTACAGTCAGATACATTGCAAGGCTAAATTATACCCACATTTATATTTTACGCATTTTTGGGCATCGTCTTCCCGGAACGTACAAATGTATAGCTACTGTTTGTATACCCAGATAGGCTAACATAGCTCTCCACAACGGTCATCAACTCGATACTTCCAAAAGTGAAGGAAAGGTCCTTGAGAGAGCAAATGCACATAGTAGTGAGATGAGAGTTCATATAACGGGAGGGGGAGAGATTCAAGGATGAAATTCAATTAGGTTCGATACGAGTAACAGTGCAAGTAAGTCTAAGTAAATATAGAAATGGTGGGGGACATAAGGTTTATACAGTAGGACCTGGAGCCTTGCTTTGCATTGTAATACATTTTTATGCACGTTATTCCATTAGCGATATAATATACATAACATACATTTTATAGACATGGATTTCCTCCCATGTACTGAAGCTTATATGCAGGCACTCCATAGTAGTACGTTGTCGCACATTACCCCAAACACCAGGAAAATGAGGGAAGCTGAAGCGTGCAGATGAAGTCATTTAGTGTAATATTGGGCATTTCATAAGTGGTCAGCAGATGTGATGACATCGCCAGCCATTGCACCACATAACCATCAGCCACAAGATAAATTACCATCATATCTCCCCCTTAGAGTTTATATGTGTTATAAAGTTGCTTCCTTGGTGTTGGAGGATTAAGCCTCCATGCTCCTGACGTCCTATTTTACACTTGTGCCTTTCGCTTCTGAATGCGCCCTGTTTTAGCTTGTCCTGCCGGCTGCTGTCTGTTATACTAGTCTTATGTTAATGGTGGTCATGTGTTACTTTTTAGGTTTGTGTCAAGAATTCTTTCCTTCCCGGTTGTGCGTTAGTAGACTAAGCTTAACTTGTTCGAGTTGTCCCGTTAAAGCTGGGAGAGCGGTAGCTTATTACATTAGTCCTACGTCATAATGTTGCGTTCTATTGTTGGTTATTATTTTGCTTTTTTATTTACGAGATTTTAGCCCTGCTCTTAGATGGACAATACGGGTGTGTGTAATTTAGATGGACATTTTAGGTTTGTGTTGTTTCAACGCACATTTTATTCTTGTGTGATTTAGACGGACATTCTAGTTATGTGTAAACGCACATTCAGCTTTCGTTATTTGAAGGACCATTTTAGTCATTTGTAATTTAGAATGTCGTTACTTATAGCTGTGTACCATTTCTCCAGCTGAAACGTTGAAAGGGCCATAACCCCTGAAGGACTACCTGCATGTAATTGCTGCTGATTGTGCCTTGGCGGGCTCAGCGGAAAGAAGTCTTCATCTATGGTGAAGCCCTCATCGTCACCACCTCACTTATTACGACATGTGCCATAACTTATAAGAATTGTAATAAACAACATCTTTAGAGATGATGCTACTGCTTTCTTGGAGCAGTGCAGGGATGGAAATAATGATGACAATCAGAGAGGCTAAAGCTCAAATCCTCCACCCCACTTATTATATATATTACTATTAGTTTTCATCGCTTTCTGCCAGATTTTTTTTATTTTACAGCCTATATCTCTCCCATAGCTTCAACGTATAGACTGCAGTGTAATACCTTTCCTGTGCGCTCTGTATTTAGCGCAACTTTTAAAAGTGTTGCTAACCTTATTGTGCTGTACATATATACTTACGTTAAGCTATTGTGCTATATACTGAAAGCTCAATTCTGGAAGCATTTGAACTTAAGCTGAAGAACTTCAGCAGCTGTACAGGCTATAGTATAGTATAGTATAGTCATACAAATAACATTTGGTCTTCTCATAATTTCCTCCGAAAATCCATGTAATGTTTCGGCGAAAAGCAGCTAGAAGACGACGGAGAAGCAGAAGCACAAGTTTAGAAAAAGCAACTTAATCAAAACACTGAGCACGTGTTAGCGAAATCATCCTTAACTATACAGCTCGGAGCTTAGGGTTTTGTGATGGTCTGCTGGTTCATGTGAGCTAACAACTTGGAAAATTGTTGATGACTTTAAACACCACTGCTTATACAACGGCAATGTCCATTTGCCCTTAATGGTAATAAGCCACTGAAATCAACGGAGATTAAGGGCACTTAACACCAGACTTGACAGGCTTGCCTAACTTTAGGTTTGTGTATTTTATATACTTTCTTTATATTGGCCACAGTTCCTGCAAGTCCGTATATGCGAATTCCATAAAACAGCATACTTATCCATATAGTATGCAAGTAATAGCGCAGTAAGGAAGATATCTTTGGCGCACATTTTTTATTTTATATTTAGAGTACATATATATAGTTGTTCGAAACTTGCTAAAATTCTAAATACTTGATCCGTTTAGAGCTAAAGACGGCGAACCAGAAATGACACTTAAATTACAAAGGTTTTTTGGCGAGTTCGGTATTAGATTAATCAAGATCAGGAGCAGATGGCTAAAAAGTTTAGGAAATGAAAAATTTTTAGTGCCGTTTTCTGTACTTGGGAATAGATATGCTTCGAGTATTAAAATCTAAAGCTGTACTTTGGGTGCGTTAGAGGTTGAGAAGAGAAAAATTAACGTCTTTTTAATGGAATGAGAACAACATGGATAAGAGAAGGCGTGGTGGTAGGTCCGCCTTTTCGGCGTTTCTACGTGATTTAGGATACGTATAAAGAAGCTATAGAGAATGAGCGACTCAAAGGGCATTTTTATAATGCAAGTCTCAATATTATAGAATTTCCTCTCCTGAGAGTGGATCCTTTACTTATAGTCAAATTCTTACTTCCTATTACTTTCTCTACCGTCTTTTCCATTTCCGGCTCATCCCTTCCAGCATAATTAATGTGCTTTTCTTGTTCAAGCTACTCAGCTGTATGTGCATTCGGCTTTTCGGAGAAATTCCACAATCGAACGAATCATTTCCTAATTGAGTTTACTTGTAGCTACGTGACAAACCAAACCTGGATTGCGTTATTTTCCTAAGAGTCAACTTGTGTATCACGATATTTCTTTGGAAATATCCTTTTTTATATATACGTACTATTTTATATATTAGAAAGCCCTTTTATATCACGATTTCACGTACTAACAAACCTTGAATGTTTTATTCGTATACACAAACCTTCTTGTAGCAATTTTTCTTATGAACAAACCTTCCTACAGCGATTTTTTATTTAAACCAAACTTTCTAGAAGGACTTTTCTGATATACACAGGACTTTCTACAATGAATAAATCAACCCTTTAACTACTATTTTTCTTTCGTACGAACCTTCCTACAACAATTTTCCTTATCACCCAACCTCTCGGCAACAATTTGGCCTGCGAATAAAAATCTCACGTTACACACAATCTAATACAACGCACGTTGCATTTAACAACATACAAAAGAAAGTGTTAATGAAAGAGCATTGTGGAAAGTTACAAGGGATCTTATACTTTATATAAGCCTTACAAACAAAGCGAAGAATAGGCTCTGCCAAATGAATTTTCACTTGGAAGAGTCTCTGCCAAGCAAAAAGTGTAAGTAATGAGCTCATCCGAGTGTGATGCCACTGTGCGGATTCATATTAGTTCAATCTGTTATTGTCAGTATTCATCAGAGATTTAATTAGAACATGCAAGTTATACTGCTCTTCTATCAGTCCCTTCATTAGACATTCCTACCGTCATTATCATTGTTACTCCGCTCTTCGCTGTTTTAAACCCTGTTGACAGCCTAAGCAGTACATGGCTTGTATGTATATATGTACCTTGCCATAAAGACCCATGCTATACACCTTCCTATATGAACAAAAGATGAGCGCCTTGTTAGTGCTGTATCAGTGCTAGTGAGTTAGATTTTCGTAACAAGCATACAATTTCTAGTAACGATAATTGCAATTTCATACCTTCTATACCCCATGTGAACTTAAGAGCTGAACAAATTGGAGCTGTACTTGACATTCCTGACATAGCAATTGTAACACTCAAAACAAAACCCTTTACATAGTACGTAATAAAATTTACATTTTCCAACTGGCACATAGCACTCAGGAAATATAACAACTTACACAAGCCTGTCAGTTAAGGCTGAATTGATGGAGTATGTTCGCACACTTGTACCAGCAGCAGTGCATACGAACATCAAGTATGGTTTGGAATAGCGTGCTAAACACGGGATACATATCTGTAATAGAGCATATTCTATGGAACTATGTACCTATAGTGAGCATAGCGGTAATACAACATGAAAATAGCAAGAGCAAAATGAAATAAGGTATGCAAACTTCCCTACTCCCAAAGTACGTCAAAGGAATCATTACATTTCGTGCTCCCGTGAGCGCGGAATATTCCAAAACTGACATCCTTACACAATCATTGTCTCATTCCCAGATCAAGCCTTTCCGTTATTGTGCACATTTAAACTCTCGCTTCATTTAGTCAATGTCTTTGTGTTTCAAGTGGAAGAAGAGAGAGGCAGTCCTTATACACAGTGACTGGCAATGGTGAGGTTATGGTGAGAGCATTCAATATATTTATAGGTTCATCTGGCAGAGTAGCAATATGCATACTTAACTTTATATAACACTTGTTTTCATATCTACAAACTATTATTACATTCCACGCATCCGAAGCTTATTGAAGATCGACTCCGTCACTTTTGTATCATCAAGTATACCAGGATTTCATATGAAACAGCCTTTCACGCCTTCCAATCCCTGCCACTCAAGCCTCCCTTTATATTAAGTGTGCTTTTGTCTGTAATCGTAAATGCAAAGTGTCCTTTCCTATTCAGGGAGTCACATAAGGCTTATTTGTTCCTGTCATGTTCCCAAATTAATTACGACAACAATTTATAGGCCAATGGCGTTGATAGCTTTGTGTTCTCCAAACTGATATTCTCGGGCAAACAATTACACCAAAAGAATTATACAAAAAGAATTTTCTATTTATTAAAAATATTATTAATCTTAATTTTAAAAGTTTATTTCCACCGTTAAGACGGGGATTTCAGGGATGGTGGCATCATTTGATTTAATTAATTTACAGGATGCCCACCGGAGAAAGCTCCTGCTCTATTTGAATAGCCTACGGAAATTTTAGAGTGAAAATAATTTTCGGTGAGCGTATGTTGTGTGATACTTATACTTACCATATACATATACCACATCAAATGCATATATCAAGCTTAGCGCACACATAGGCAAGATTTAGGACGGAAGTAGCTAGAAAGCAAAGTTTTTAAATGATATCAACATTTATTGTTCAAAAGTGTTGGGATAAGGAAAAATGATGAGTCAGTGGAGGAAGGAAGGAGAGAAGCGAGGAGAGGAAAGAGAAAATAATAGCAAGGAATAATGTGATAGTTGTAGAGAGAGAAAACTTTGCTTTTTAAAAGACCACGCATCATTCTGTGTGTAATTATAATATGCTCTCCCAATATCTTATATTTACATATTATTTTCCTCTTCACTATAGTCTTTCACTCTATACTAATATACACTTTCTATTTTATGGCTATACGATCTAATTTTGTACACTTTCCTATTTATCACACTCGTAGGTACATGCCTGCAGAGTATACGGCAGGCATTTTCTTCATTAAAACTTATGCTTTTTATTAAAAACAACTTTCACCGTAGTTTCCCTACAAAACCGTCCCTTTAAATTCATTTATAGAAGTAAAACTAGCGCCTGCACATGACTTTTCCACATTATCTTTTCCCTTATTACCATTAACTGGAACCATTTTCGGAAAATTCAGACAAATCCTTTCTAGAGAACATTTTCTAGAACTTCTAGTAGTTGTGGTTCTCTACCAAAAAAGATGAAGGATATTTAGGACGCTACATATTTACATGTAATTCAAGTATGTATACTTGAAGGAAATGTGAATATCAACCTTTGAGTATATTATTACATTCCCAAAGGGCATCATTTCGTGGTCGCGGTAATCACAGGACAAAAACCTTGGCGAGCCCATACAGTGAAAATGATGTTCAGATGCTAAGATTGTGCGTTTATGGAACGCGCGTGTGGAAATCTTATAGACGTACAAAGCGTGATTATAATAACATGGAAGGAAAAGCAAGAAAGAGACAGAATATTTAAAGTATATTTTCCCTTTCACAACTAGTAAATTTGACAATAATCTACAATAATGGATCAGAAGGAGTGCAGTCTGGAAGACTAAACTTTGTGATAATTTTGTCATTCAGCATACGTGCTAATAGTCAAAAGAAGTCTTTGCTCCAGGCTTGACTTTTCACATTCTCTCTCTCTCTCTCCTTCTCCTCTTATGTCCCTACCTTATGGCCTAGAAAAGGAAATTACCATCACTTTCCTTTTTAGCATAAAACTTTCCCTCTTCGCACAGGAAGTTATTAGCCAGTCCAAGTCCTTAATAACATAAATATAATTGCTGGCATTTTATCTCCACGTCTTCAATACACATTACGCAAACATTAATGGCAAGTTTCTCCTTTAACTTCCACTTGCTTTGCTAGGCTCACTCATAGAGGTCTCCCTTCTGTTTTCGATAAGAGTTCTGTGGGGCGAATTTATATGGGAATTGCCATAAGGAGAATATACATGCAAATGTCCATTCAGTTGTAAACTAGCGTAACAAAATTTCACGCTCGAGTGACCATGAATAAGGCAATTGAAATGTAAACTATCATACGGAAAATTTAAATGCAAAATGAAACACGGAAAAATCCATAAAGATGACTGTTGAAAAAAATTGAAATGCAAAGCCAAAAATAAATATAAATAGTAGCGCCATTAGGAAAATTTGCAGACATCAAACAACAAGAATCATAAATCGTGAAACTGTCCATCCCGGAATGCAGTTGTAAAGGAAATATATTATGAAAAGACTAATCGCAAACTGGATGGAGCAATAAACAAGGAAGATGATCGAGGATCAATTTGTTTAGATGAAGGATTGAGGTGGGCGGGTATAACGTGTCAGGCCTTACAATGGTTATAAATGGCACTCAGGATCTTGGAAAGGGTGAGTGATGGGGAACGAAGCTAAGGACCAACGCCATGTGTTTAGCTATTCTCACAGTCCAGGGACAGTGCAAAGGGCGGGGAGGAGGAACAGGAGCAAAAGATTGAAAAGAGGTGATTTGTGAGATGGGGGCATCTCTTTCCCTTGTTCTTCTTCCGGGCAATAAGTAATTACTTTGATCCAGCCGAGCCTAATGGTCAGGGAATGCGGCCTAGGAGAGAGCGAGTATGAGAGAAAAAAGGAAAAATTCAAACACTCGGACAAAGATTAAGGGCCAGGGAAGGTAATAAAGAAAAGACAAGTGGAAAAAAATGAAGGCCGTTAATTGAGGACGACAATGAAATGTTGGATCATCCACCGACAAATGGGCGCGGGTGGCTGAAGGAGTGAAAGCATCAGACAAATGTTGGAGAAAGCATTGGGCGAATGGAAAAGGCGGAAAATGGAGAGAAACTAACAAACTAATGGAAAAGAAAGCAGCAGCAGCCGAATGGAGGAAGTAGTATAAGAGATATGGTTAAGAGCAAACAGGAGACAAATGGGAGTGAAAGCAAGAGACAAACGGGAAAATATGAACGATCAGAAAGCAACAAAGTTCAAAATCATCTAATCCTGAACGTCGAACAGTGTTTTAGACAAAAAATCATAAATTTTAAAAGTAAAAAGTTACACGGTAGGTAATTTTGCCAATAACTTCTACCAATTACGGCCGTATTTATATATAATTGAATCTTCTCGAATCAGTGATTTATTCCCCACCTAATTTCTCAGAACAAATCTAAAACCTTGCGTAAATACAAAAGCACATATTTTACGGAAAAGCTTTAAACCCGACAACTCTTAAATTGCAGTGGTTTCTAAAAGTTGATGGGTATAATTGGGTTTTAAACCATCCATGATTCCATTATGCTCCAAAATTGCCGAATGGATGCAGGTTTGGTGTCAAGCTTAGAGCGTTTCCCTACATAAGAAATCACAATCTCATTAAAACAAAGGATTCATTTCCATTTCTTCATTTCCGCTATCTCCGGATGGATCTTTCGCCTTTGGAAATTCTTCTCCAATTACTCTTTTCCAGAGCTTCTATGGATTGCATGTATATATAGGAGAGTCATAAATCTGCGAGGGCAACTTTCTAGAGTTTTGACTAGCAACTAAAAGCTATTTCGGAGGTGAAAGTCGCTGGAGATACTATATAAAGACACACATGACATAGAAACGATTTCTCCCGAGGAGAAAGGAAGTTTGCTGCAGGAAGTGGAAAAGGAGATGTTTCTTAGAAATGAAAATGCTTTTATTGGTATTAAGTATTACAACGGAACAATTATTACGGCGTTCCAACAAAGACACATATATGATAGAAGTACGTATACACGTATTCCTATACATATGCTTTGCAATGTTAATCTATATGACAATACTACTCTGTTGCAATTTTACGGCAGAATAAAATAACAAGTAGCTAATCTTCAACATTGCAATGCAGAATTCCTATACAAACGGTATGGACTACGTTAAGGTGGCTGTTATAAAAACAATTGCTATGTAGTTGATACTTTGCCTGTTGGGCTGTGAGTATAAGCAATAATGGATTTTACGGAAATAGACATTCCCTTATCGGTTTCCAATCCCTTTCCCCCTTTATACCCAAGGCTTTACTTATTCCCCTTAAGCTGCCAGCCTGAATGAATGATGAGTTGGCTGTAGGAAAGTGAGGCAAAAGACAGACAAAAGACTCGGGATAAGCAATAAGAGGCGAGAGGAGCAGAGGATGATATAACGTATCAATATACTGCAAAGCACCAACAAGCAACAAAACGGCGGCTCCTCCAAAGTTCCTCCCATCTATGCAAATGTGTCCTTTACAAGAAGTTCTTGTATATTATAAATTCTGTACTACAGAATGTAGATGTATATTACCTCCGTGTTTATATAAACATAATTATTTTACAAACTTATAAAGTGCAAAAAGAAGAACTGGAAAAACAAGTGACTTTCTTGCAAGAATCGAGAGAAGACTTTGCCGGTTTATCTGTGCAGACCAGGCGTGTCATAGGTACGTGCTGTATACGTTTCAGAGACTATAGATTCAGCTACTATACTGTATATGGAATTTGTGTATGCGGATTTATATTTACAATTTATACAGTAGAACGTGCAGAAAGAATGGCTTTGACACACAGATGTAGCTTTTTAGCAAGGCGACACAGAGGGAAATGTGCCGGGAGAAGAGCTACAAAGTAAATATTACAGGAGCACATTGACAAGATACTGTTTGAATTAGATTGTAAAGGATGTTTGCTTGGCAGGGCCGTTGAGGAGGCCGTAAATGAGTAGGAAATACAAGAAGTGACATAATATTTGAGGATCAAAGTTAAAGGGAAGATGAGCCTCAAGACTGATGAATGTATACATTTTATAATGCACATAAGAAGTCTGTGTAGCATACTGTATGACTAGCTTATGCTATAGCATGTCTTTTGTTAGTCACATGCATAATTATCTGTATATATTATATGTCTATACACAAATATAGATACATCAATAACTTTACAATCCCGATATATGCATTATAATAAATTTCAAACGTTTCGTATGAAGGTGGAATATGTATGCCACAGCTACAAAGTGGTGACTGAGAGGCACATATATGTACAGTGGACTGAGAGTGATAGAGAAAGAGAGAGAGACAGGGGACGTGCTACAGATGCAATAACTGAGACAGGGGTCTCTCTGTACAACGAGAGAAGAGAGAAAGGAGGCCAAGACAAAAGAGTTGTTCCACCATGAAACAAATTAGTTTTAGAAATATAACCCTTTCCTTTCACTTCTTCCCAAACTCCCGCTCTTTCCTTTCTCTCACACTTCGTAGGTCCTCTCTCTCTCTCTCTCTCATATGCTTTCTCTGTCTCACTCCCAGTCAGTCGCCTCTATTATACTAAGCATCCCTCAGTTATACCATTTGTACACCACACTTGTATTTTGTATTGAACGGCATTTCATGTGTACGGTTCAAGCCTTTGGTGTTTTTATGCAGGCTAATTTTATATGTATATGTACTACTCTTATATTACGGCCATTTATTTATATTTGTAAATGTTTGTGCTAAATCCTGCGAGCTTGTTTCGTAAATGAATCTAGATATTCAGGGAATGCATATGTTGAAAAGGTTTGCACAGTGAGCAAATAGTTTTACAAATTTACGTGACGAATTGCACTTATGCGTTGTTTAATATAAATAAACACTTGTATTGTGTAAAGAAGGTTTACACTTGCATTGTGCAAACGTAGCTGAGAGGGTATGACTGGTATAAACTTCATTGAAGATATGCATTGTAAAAACAAATACGAACACATGGATTGTATAGTCAAATATGTATTTCATGCACAAAGATGCTTGCATGGAAAGGGAAAGGCAAATTTACATAAGCGGCCATAACAACAATAACTTGTATACATGGGAGGATTAAAGAAAAAGGCAATCGTGGATTCACTGCGATGTCAAGAAATATCAAGGATCTCTTCCGTCTCAAATATATCTGCGGAGCCCACAATACCCATATCCATTCAAGTCCGGAATAATGGGACCGAACAATAAATATCACTTGGAGTTCCCCTCTTTAATTAAACACATACTGACAGTGGCAGGCACAGACGTACATATATCGGACATAAGCATATAAGCATGTGAGACACACTGAGGATCCAGTGTTATTAGTCATACGCATAAGCTAAACGTGCGTATATTGGAGACGCACAACCAAAATGAGACAAGCGGCTCAAGTTAAAAAATCCATGCAAGCCCATTCTCGCTTGTCCTTGCATTCTCCCTTGTATTTCTCTTGTGTCCTCTACAATTTTTATGTTGCAACATTTATTGCAGCAAATGCATTAATACCAGCAAAGCTATGCATGATGCAGTGTAATAAGTCTTGGGGCAGGAACAAGCGGAAGCATCCCACGCTTAGGGACAGGCATTGAGGCTCGCAATGGAACATTTCGAGCTGCATTCGAATATTCATCAAAGGTTGTACAGAGATGTTTACTATAACTATAGTGATAACTATATCTATATAGTGATATAAACTTGTAGCATGGAAATTGCAGTAGAAGTAGCATATGAATACCCACTACATCTTGCATTGAAATATTCACCAGGACATGCACTAGAATCATTGGAATACTCACACTCCGACATACATTAGAATATCTACCATCCTATGGAGATATTTACTGGGACATGCAGACCGACACAGAGGAACACAAACTATACACACCACCCCAGCACATGACTCTTCATGAATAGTTTACAAGAGTAAATATGCCGGATGGAGACCTTTTGACTATGAGTTTTACATAAAATCACATTGCATTGCCGTATAATATGATATACAGTAAATTCTAGAACATTGACGCTCCCATTTCCTCTCGGGCCTCCATTCCATTCATGGACTTTGTGCTGGGCGGACTCGTCCCTCCAGAAACTACACGTGATATGCTGTATATTTCAGACACCGGATTTCGGGCTTTATGTTTGCGTTTTACAGTCCTACAAACTATACCAATGTTCATACACAGGAATTCAAGGTCTACTTGACAACACACACGTAAATCAGAATGTTTGTTCAAATTTAAATTCAAGTGGATAGAAAAGCCTGTCAGTTTGTTTAGTGCATTTTGTTTATTTACCTTACAGCGCTTTTATTTCATGGGACTACTTTATTTCTTATTCAAACTTTGAGTTGGTATTGCACTGCTAATGCATAAGATGCTGTCGTTATTCGTCGACGACGGATCCTAAAGTACTGACTTATGTGTTACAGGAATCGAAGTTGGTACTTTAAGATCTTTCACCATCGATACTGGATGCGAAAGAAGCAAATGTGGTGGGTAGTACGTTTCGTAGAGGGAGAGTGTGTAATGGGGAAAGGTAGGTATGTAGAAAAGTACGTGCTTTGTAAATAACATTTGACGGTTGTTAAGTAAAGAAATTATAGTCGTCGAGGGCGTCACTTAATGCCAAATTTATAATACCATCCGGTCTGGCCCATAGTGAGCAGAGAGTACCACCAATCTCACGTCTCTTCTGGCACCGGAGTACAATGGACTGGCTTTATAATGACCTCAAGTGAGAGAAGAAAGGAGAGAGAAATTCATACGGAGCAGGAGAGCATTCCTTTTTATCACCACTCTCTGAGTCCTTTGCTTCTATACGGCATGCACCGCAATATAGGCTGCCATAACGGTATACTTCCGAATATTGTTATAAACGACATGTCTATGCCTGAATAACTTTATATACATATGTAAAGTAGTGTAGTATGTAGTATACGTGTATTTATCCTACACAGTTCCACATGTGTGTGTGTGCTGCACAGTTCAAAGTAGTCAGTGTAAGTATACCATACAGTTCATATAATCTGGAGGAGCGTATGTTTGGCAAAAAATGGTCATGGGGTCCTCCTTTATACTCCGTAAAAGAAGAATTCACTCCAGCATGGAGAAGTGCTACGCTGTTGTAGTAATGAATGCACTAGTGTAGTAGTCAATGGCTCCTTACTATTGCTATTAAGGACAAGCCGTCTTCTATCTCGAAGCACTCATTCCTGTAGTACATGTATGCTCTCATCTCTAGACATGTATACCCTTGACAGCTATACGGAATGTTAAGTGATAGAACATATGCAAGTTTATAAAATGTGTTTCGAACGCAAGGTTGTAGAACGTGTTGTACTACTAGAGTAGAAAGAATGTAAAGTTGCAGAATACGAAGTACATTCTCATATATACTGTAAGATATATCTACAGTAATTGCTGTACATAAACCCCTTTCGTTTTTCGAATGGAGCATTTTTTCCCGCTCGATTCACTGAACTTACACGATTTGGCACTTGACACTTTTGCTTTCCTTTAATGACACACTCGCATTTCCATCTCTTCGACCACAAAAACCAAGGCTGTGCTCCTTCAGGCACCCTTACGTGCATCGCCTGTTATTGCATTAACCTTCCATGCATGTATTACAGTATACTACAGTAATGCTAACACACTTGATGGTTTTGTCAGCAGTATTTTGCTTCAGCAACATGTCTGTCCTGTGTCTGTACGTATTTTGGTTTATTTATAGTGATGGATATTAGTATACATGTAGACACATAATGTAGATTTAGTATCAATGTGTATATGTATTCTATGTATGTATGTAGTGTACAGTATTGAGCTATACTATATGTACATACTACTATACATATATACACATTCAAAATATGTAGGAACACGTATGCGTACTTCACATGAGCATCTTTGAAATATATATGTACGTTACTTACATTAGGATGCATAGTGTATTTGAATAAGGTCATGCAGTATGTATGGTATACAGGTTATGATGTGAATACGTTTGATATGTAGATATGTATATATATATGAGTAATGGAGGGATGTCACTCCTCTACTTCTGGTGTGTACATTGCATATGCAAGCACATCATTTCTCGTCGCATCTGGAAACTGCTGGACTATCTTCTGGGATACTCTCCATTATTCATGTCTCTTATTTGATGTCCTGAAACTGCTCCACTCTTGGCTTGATGAAGACTCGGCCCAACCATAATTCTCATTTGACACAACCACTAATGATTAGAGCCGAAGCCACTCCGGCGTAAATTTCTCCAAATTCATCTCCAAACCTGTAGAACCTGATTGCTCCACCGTTAGTATTGCTAGAGCCGTCAACTGCAGTCAGTCATTAGTCGGCTTCACTGCTAGCCTAGTATTTAAAGAATCTTCGGTGGAAGCCCGAAAATCACAGCAAAAATGAAGAAGACAGCTATAGTGTGTTCTTTGAAAGCTTGAAATTAAGTTTGATTATGAACATTGTTTTCGTTCCTATTTATTTAAATTCTGTTAAAGTGAGAGTCATTTAATTCTTTTTGTGCAAATCCATCCTTATTTTGTGTCCTGAATTTTCTACACGGTTATATAACCTCTTATTTTGCCATGTATCGCTCTATTTCCCAACACTGTGCCCAATCCCGCCTTTATAACAGACACTATATTTTTCTCTATACATACAAACACCACCATCGCAATAAATCGCCAACACCTGCCAACCGGCTTGATTGCACGGCTGTTCTTAATTTTTAACAGCCTGCGTAAGCATTAAACAAGGAGCGTTGGCGAGAGTTGAAAACTCGTGGAAGATCTGCAACCAACACTTTTAAACAAAGGACTAATCAGGCCGGGTGCCCAAATGGCATGTAAAAATGTGCTTTAAAAATTCATGGGATTGCTCTTGTTTAATTGTATGACTGCCAAATAGAAATTGAATGTGCTGGATCTTATTCTCTCGCATATTCCTCCTTGTCCAGGCCAGACTTACTTACTCACAGCTTTTGGAATTTACTCAAACAGCATTGGGTTAAGGAACATAGTGAAGCTTTACTCCACAGAGAAATATACTTCCTTAATAGAACACCCGTATATATAGAAATAGAGCCAAAAAGAGGAAGATCCTTCCTGTTAATGCAAATGTACATAAAAGCTAGAAGAGCCGCTATAGCATATAGTATATACTGCGGGAGAAAAATAAATAAAAGATATATATATACATATAAACCCATGGAAGTAAGGTAGATTACAAAGAATCCTTATTGTTTGGTTTGAGGAGAAAAGAGGAATAAGAAAAGGAGACGACGACGACGAAGGGAGAGAAGAATAAGCGGACGAAGGAATGGGAGTGGGAGCAAGGAAGCGATTAAGAAAGGAAAAATGCATTTGTTTAACGTGCCCAAGGAGGCAGTCGTCAAGAAAGAATCGATTTTGCATAGTAAATTGAATTGAATTGAATGTAAACAGTGGAAGGAAATAGGAGAAATCCAAGTAAAGTTTCATTCCCTTCCCTAGCCATTCCTTGACTTCGTCTTTATAACTCTTTGTAATGCCTGTTTTGAGAATTTACACTGCTTATGCAAGGTTTAAGACATTGTTTATACGTGGGTATCAACATACATATGTAGGTAAAGTATGCATAAGTACATGTATGTGTTTGTACGTATGTATGCACATGTGGTCTAATACAAATGTACTATATTCGTATACTGGCTCTTTATTATACTCGTAGGCACAATAGCTCAATGCCAGTAAAAATCAATAGAGTGGTTAAATAAATACGCTCCCTTCCATATGCACTTTACTCCAACGCTCCTACGGGTGATCATCATGTGCAACCTCTATGCACACACTTTTTGCTTATTATTATCAACCTCCATGCACTCACTTATGTACGAGCGTAGATTTTACTTGCAGAGCTACTTAAAGAAATATTACTTGCATCTAAAAGTAGCGCATTGAAAAGAAAATACATACTACATACAATACATATAATATTGTAATGCATATGAAATACATATGAATATTGTAATGCATGTGAAATACATATGAATATTGTAATGCATGTGAAATACATATGAATATTGTAGTGCATGTGAAATATCTGTACATATGAATATTGGATTGTATATGAAATACATGTAAATACTGCAGCCGAAAAAACAAATGCAAATATTGAAATGCATACAAAACACATGTAAATACCGTAATGTTCTCCTGTGTATAAAAATCGGTAGAAAAAGCAAACAGACCCTATGCCTATAAATAAGAAGAGCGCCTACGCAAGGACGAACATTGAACATAACAACTCAGCAAGCGCATTATATCTTGCAAGTAGTAGTAAATTATATTCCTATGTCCTATGATTTTATTTGTTCAAAATACTTGTTCAATAGTGCTCGAAATTGAATTTCATGACTCTTTAATATAGGAAAAAGTATATATATACATATATGTATATAGGAAACAGTGGAAGTCATTCTTGTACTTGTGATCCAAGGAGAAGAGTACATGGTGTTGAAGGAAATAATAATAAGAGACGACGTCAAAGACGGAGGAATCTCCGGTGAATAGTTGACACTTCAAGTATTTGCTGCTGGAGTTATGCATGGAGCTGCTGTGGTGTTTTTGACAAGGATTTTCACATTAAACACTGTACATACGACTATATAGATACACCGTCGGCACATGCTCTTGTATTCCTTTTTAAAACACAATTCAATTTTTTATAGTCATTACCCCAACCTGCAGGGGGACAAAACGAATATAAAATCTATACACAATTCCATATGAATGTGTAGATAATGATGGAAATACATATCTAAATCCGTATCTTACTACCATAAATACATACACATAAGCCCATCCTGTATATATACCCAGACGCTATAAAAACGTATATAAAAATGTTATATGTATTAACTCCACTCGAAAAACTATTTTTATATTTATTACACACATAGGCGACCCGACTCCTGGCTTTCACCAACACTTACACGCCGCTCGGAACGAAATCCTGGAAGTTAAGTGAAGGAAATAAGACCGCCGTTCCTTTTTATTTCACCTTTAAATGCTCCTCTTCCCCTTTCATTAAGGTCGAACGACTCTTCACAAGTACCTGCCCGCCTCTTCTTTCACAAATACTTTCCGTTCAAAAATACTTTCACCTAAAGTGAAAGTGAAGACGTCAAATTCTCACCTTTTCCTCCACCTCCCTAACGTCAAGAACGATAAGTCCGTAATACATAACTATTTAAATGTATTATGTGTATTTTTTATATGTATGATATAGAGAGTTTATATATAAGGAGCATTGTACACTGTCGCTCGTCTGCAAGGGCAATAAATGCTATGAAAGAATCTGCAAAAAGGGAAAAAAGGAAAATTAATTAAACTTGAATGTCAATATAAGAGCCGTAAGAACAAGTTATGGCAATAAAAATATTATGGCAAAGCTTCATACAAATGTGGAACATTGTCAAAGTGAGAATTGGTTTATTCACATGGATCTGGAGCCTATAAAAGGTAATAAAATGGGTGTAAAAAAATGCAAATTCGATTTCTACTACGACGGTCAAAGACAGAATAGGGGAATTCTTTTTCGTCGATATGCTTTTAGGTTCGTAACATTGCGCAATTTAGGGGAAATTATATTTATTGCGATTCTTTCCTTTAGTAATGGATTCTTATGGGATAAAATTTTTTCATAAAGTTTCACAGCTCTCTAAACCCCTTTACATTTCCAATGGACAAAATAATTTTTCACGGAATTCCAATAAAAGGACAATACTTCTAGGAGATACTAATTTCCTGGAACAAATTGGATAAAGGGTGAAAATTTGAAAAGGTGCAAAGTCCATATATTGTCCAGAAACTTACCCCGAAGGAACTTTATTTTTCCAAGTGAAGAGCTTCATACTTGGAACTCCTTTCAGTCGATTTGAGCATTAAGGGGCAAAAGCCACAAAAGAAGGATCAACAGCATTACATAAATATATATGGAAGGTAACATAAACTACAGGTTTTTTTCCCTGCATAAGCAAGTTGGCAATAGAGAAAGGAATTTTTTCACAAAAATTCAAAGCTCATTTTAGGCGGAAGACGAATGCATAGTCTCAAGAGGGTAATATGTCAGCCAATGGAGTTGATGACACGGTGAAAGCAGGGACGCACGCTGGAGGCTCTCCACATATATTGCACCTCCTTCTCTTTCATACTCTGGCCAAGTGCCGACGTTTCTGCGACAAGAACAATCCCTGTGGAGTCATTCATTTCAAACAAATATTAAAAGATTACAACCTCCATCTCTCGTCTGCCTATAAGCGCAATCATCCTCAACCTACCTACTTATGCGCTGGGTCTACTTATGGGCGCAATCTTCTTATCATCTGCTCTTTCATAAATAATAATTTCTCCTCGTAAGTGGGTCGTAGACCCAGAATGTTCATTATTCTTGCTCTTTAATATGCTGTAAAAAATCAAAAACATGGGATCAAGTGCTTGTACTACTGCCTTAAGATTCGAAAATACTTTTCTTTTACGTTTCCTCAATTATTTTCTCATTAAGTCTTATTCCCGCTATAATTGTAAGAATAATTATTTTCTAATTTGAATCTCTCCCCCAAAACTATACACAAATTAAGATTTAACTTCTAGATCCCGAGATAATTCAATTATGTCGTTACATAAATGTCACGGATATAATTCAGCACCAGAGAATTTTATTTCGTCGATATTTGCTCTATCTTAGCGAAAAACAGGAGCACACGTGAAGTTGACGAGAGCACGCTGTGTGTAGAATGCCATGGAAATTCTTCATCGGACATTTATGAGTGTGTTATGGATGTTCCTGTGAGGATGGGCATAGCTTCACTTAAGATGTCCCGCCCACAAGTACTTTCTCCTCGTAGTATTTTTAATAAAAGCAAACTCTGGTATGCAAGGTATTTATGTAGTATATTGATAGCAAATTCTTCCGCGAAATATATCCATAGAACGCAACTTGCGTATACATGAATGCCATGCATGTATCCATACAGGATATACGATCATGTCCACTTGAACATCATGGTATGTCAAGCATGTCATAGTGTACATACAAAGTACAACATTACTACTACATCGTAAAAGTAAACTCATATAATCATGTACATCTATACAATGCATTTACTATAAGCGTAGGAAATGTGCCATAAATAGTAAGATTTACGACTCTAGCTATCAAAATTGCTCCAAAACGGGGGAGATTTCCAGCAGGTATTCAAGTGCAAATAGGACAAAAGGAACAGATGGTCAAATGAACGTTTTCGTCATTTTGAGTATTTGGAGGGGGCCATCAAGGGTTTCCCTACTAAAAATTTATTTAAACGAAATTAGCATTTCAAACATTATGATTAATTTTTTTTACATAATTCCATATATTGAAAATGTCTAATAATTTTTTTATCTTTGCAAATTTGATTACAATATTTAACGATGCATAACAGCAAAATATTATAAATATAGGATCACAAAATCATTTAATGTAGATGCTACAATATATTTAAATGGCAATAAGTTTTAAATAGAAAACCAGGTATGCAATTTATAGATAGATATATGTACATAACATTGTATTTTAAATAGGCAACCACCATATTGAAGATGCTGACGCTATGAATTTACATATAGGAAGTTAAGACACAATGGTACATATCTGTACATGGTTGGCGGGACTGTAGGGGGGGGAATGTAGCAATCTAGCCTCAAGGGTTTTTCAATTGGAGAGCGAGAGAAGGAGCGGAAACGCTTGCTTTACTGCGAGAACATGTTTTATTCACTGGCATGAATTTGCATACTCCTAGAAACTCTCCCAGCATCTTGTCACACATCCTTAGCTGTCAAGCGGGATGGTCTCACCCTGCGTCTTCCACCGGTTCCGTGTTATTTCCCTCTGTATAAGCTCTTTGCTATCTTTCTCCCTACATTATGTATGTACATTGTTATGCAAATATGTATGTATTTATGTACGTATATTGTTGCTATATTATAAATCCACGCTGCAAAAAGTGTGCAAGGAGTAAGTATATACATTCAACGTTTATACCAGCATGGGTGAAATCATCCTTTGTATAGTCAAGGCTAAGGCTTTTGTGTCTTGTATAGATGTAACTTTCTCCTCTACACGAAAAAGCAGCTTTCTATCTTCCTAGCAACCATTTCTATAAAAAACGCCAATAACAGTTTCTATAAAAGCATGTAGATGTAACCATCTGTGTACCACAGCATGAATCTTGAAGATCAGTGATCTCACGTATGTACGTCAATGTACATGGATACAGACATAGCCCATGAGGAAAATAGGGGCGCGTCCCTTTGTACCCACAGAAAACCAACCATCGCCTCAAAAAATATTGCTTACATTCATACACTCCCTGGAACATTCTTTACTCTATTACTAACACCATTACAGTTCTCAAGTAATGGATGAGTAGGAGCTTCATTTCTTACTATAACACATCCTCCTCTTTGTCATTCACTTTTTGCTTTTGCTCTTTTCCATTCTGTTGCGCCGCAACCTCCCTTTCATGTTTTGGGGTGATTAAAACATCACAATTTTATTAAGTATAGCATTAAAATTGAATGAAATTGTACAATATGCTTCGAATGAAACGGTTAGCTTCGGAAAACTCGTTTTCACAGTCAAAGCTAATAATAATGGGGTGTAATATAAATAAATATATAATATAAATATGTATAAAAATACGTTGAATGCCCAAGTTTTGTAAACAGATTTTTCTGAACTACAAGCAAATTTAGATTCTGAACATCACACAATAGCAAGAGCAAATGAAAAATACATAAATTCTACACCTACCAGAGAAAGACTCTCTCACTTTTCACACGTTTTTGGCTTGCACTACTCGCCAGAAGAATACAGGAAAAAAGATAAATCCACTTGGAAGCAACATGCATCACTTTCACTTCTCCCTCCCCTCGTGTGCATGTAATAATATTTTCTCAGCTATTTCCTGCTTTCACTGCATTTCCCTCTTGACTTCCCATCCCATTATATTATTGCACAAGCAAAAATAACAAGAATAAGAATAACCTTGTTAGAATACAAAAACATACATATAACATTACTGATCAAATCATGCATCCTTATATACTTCCTATCTATAAAGCACACAGGAATATAGTCCGTCTGACACAACCCAGAGAACGAAAGACATAATAAACCATTCATATAATAAAATAATATACTTATATATCAATAAAAGATACAAGTCCATTTAGAGATTTTGATGCATAGGGAGTAAGAACCTGTTGATAGCTATGCAAGGCAGTATGAGAGGGGGGTTATGCTTCTGGGCACGCTTCATATGTAAAGGTATAGAGTTTCATGCTACTATGTATGTATGTATTATAGTAATTACATACTAATATACAGATATAGCTGTATGTATGTAGATACACATAATTAAAATAACATCAAAGTATGAATATTAATCTCAGTGTATGCCTTGTTCCCTTGATTTATCCACTGCTTTCACCTTTTCTAAACATATGTATATATCTATTACATACATATATAGATACTGTCGCGATCTCTTCATTTCTTTTTCTCTTGCCGTCAAGTAGAGAGACAGCTTGGAGTATTTCAAATGTGTTTTCATAAGGACTCTATATATTATTGTGATATTGTTGGTTGTGATCGCTCGATTCGATTGATGCTTAATTTATTATGTTGATCTCACTCGTCGGTCGCTAATAACAACTAGATTTTCTGCAGTATTATAAATTATTATTCTCCATTTCGGTAGTAATAATAATCATAATAATAGATGAATAAACCAGTCTCTATGTAAATGTTTTTTGTATATTTCGTAAAATTTACAATAGTAATAAAGTATATTTAATACATTTATATATCTAAAACAGTACGATACTCACTACGCCTCAAAGCATTCTAGAGAAGATTCCATTAGCATAATTAAAAAAAGAATTGTAGAGTTCTAAGATAGTAAATTCTTTTCTTCGTCTATACTACCAAGTCAAAATATAATGTAGAACTGTATGACAAATAAGATTTATAAATCCTGCTTAAATGTGCTATAAACAGAAAAACCTTCCTATACTAAATTGCCACGCAAATAAAAATAACAGCAAAAAAGCTGAAATACAAGTTTGAACTTTTAAGCGAAAATGCAGAAGATTCCCATAAAAAAACCATGCCTCACACAATCCCAAAGTTTATGCCAATACACAGGCATGGGAACGCAAGGATTTAAGCTCATCTGTAAGCTCTGCTGTCGTCATAAAAGTTGGTGGACAGGATTGTCAAGTGATGGAATACAAATAGAATGTTGTCAAGGGAGACAAGAGTGGTATAGAAATGATTCTATCCACATCAACATAACACATTCAACACAAAAAGCAAGGACAAAAACATACTCCAGATATTAGAGATTTTGTCAAAAGTTAACCAAAGAACAGATAACATGTTGGCAACTAACGGAGTAGAAATGGAAAGTTGTCAAAAGTAACAGAGAGTTAAAATGTCAAATAACGAAGTTATACATACATAGTTGGAACCAAAATGTACATAATACAAGTGGGTTGAGAGCAGCAAAGAGAGGTTTCTGTATCTGACGATTAGCATTCTAACACACATGGCTCATCCCAACGGTCCTTCCCGTCCGTCCCAAGAGAGGTTGTCAGCGACTGAGAAAGTTTTCATTTCAAAAGGGGTATATGTATGTAAAGTTGATTAGGCTTAAAAAATTTAATTTACATAAGGTTCTACATAATATGAAACTTACCTATATATATGTAATCTCATGCATTAATTCATGAACAGAAAATCTTCTCATGTTTATTTTTGATTTTGATGTGATTTTGCTGGCTTGAGCAGCTGCTCACAGACACTCTCTATCTCATTCGCTGCCTCCATGTCTCATCATTCTTCGCTCTACTCCTCGTCATAACTCTTATTTCACTATGGGTGTGGAAAGTCAAGTGTTAAAAGCTACCAAGTCTCAGAAAAATGTTAGCTATACGAAAGTTTATTTCTAAAAGCAACAACCCTATTGCTTTTTGGATAATAGCTTATGCAAAATTTAATGCCTGACCTTACGAAATTTCCCTTTTTTAAAGATGCTTAAAGCAGTGATATGCCAGCATTTCAAATTCCTTAGTACATGGAATTACGTTGCAAGAGAGATGTATCCAGCGTTTATACATATAAGTGTTCACTATATTTTCATCAAAATATTATTTTAAAAATATTCCCTGATCCGAGTCAACCATCAAAGGCCCTGAGGCAATGCCACTTCAACGAACCCACAGTAAATTGTATGGTCTCATGACCCCCAGGGTTATGGAAATAATTGACAACGCCAACAGCTTTTGACAACCTTTACTATTAATATGAATCTGACTTGGTTACCATTTACTTAACAGTATGGAGAAAGTTCAAGCATCCATGCATTTTTTGTTGTTGTATTGAACATTTTGAAGAGTGAATTTTGAAGAAAAATAGTAGTTTATTGTGAGATTAATTATCCTTTTAACTTGAAATTAATTAAAAAAATCTCATTTGTGTCATTCCTTGGTTAAGAAAAATAGTATAAAATATTCACTATGTCAAATTATTATATACAAATAATATTAGAGCATTCAGGCATACCCTCCTTTTACTTTTTTTTATAGATTGCCGGTATTAAATTTGGAATTTGTATTTTTACAATATGTGCTTATTCTATATTGTATCATTAAAAACGGAATAGAAAATTTGACAGTTAAAAATTGTGCATGTATGAAAAGTTGTGCGTTAACAGATGATCCATTATTCATTCAATGAATATGGGGTGAAAATCCTCGTTACAAAATTACGCTCAAGATTAAGATTACAACCATCATCATTACCATACCTAGAAATTTACACAAGAAAGGGAATTCTGCTAAAAGCTAAAAGCTCTCCATGCATCCACAATGTGGTAAAGTGAACATTGAAGGAAGTGTCATTACAGCAATTTTCTAACAAGCTTTCTCCACTGATGCATCTTACTCTGTGTGAGAGTCTGACATGGCAGGGTGGAGGAAACATTTCAGAAATTAATCACCACCAATTCCGTAAAACGTTTCTTCGTGCAAGTTTCTCCAGGAGGAACCATTTTGGTTTAATTGGAAAAGTATTTCCTTTAAAAGATTTCCCTTCGTGATGATCACGTCAGTCAGCCATTTTGCCTGTAAATGCACTTCCGATCCAAGTTTATATCCTCGATTCACATACCTCCTCACGCTCTTCGCTCATTCCCTCCGGGCGTCCATATTTCCCTTTAAAAAGCATTACACACAATATAAACATTGAACATATGTATTACTTTGGATACTTAAATATGTATACTCATTGCTTTATAGTCCCAAAAATACTCAACGCAGTAAATAAGTACGCGTGGAATTTTGTTCTGTTTAATTTTATTTGTATTGGATTTTCTAGGAAATTCTTAGAGAAAAACAAAAATTTTCTTTGTGATTTTGCTCTGCTCTTGTGAATTCTTCTACACTATTTCACCATATAAACTTCGGGTCTTTATACAGGTTTCTTTCTGTGCTCATTTTCTCTATTATTCTCTTTATGGTTGAAAGGAGACACAAAGTATTGGACACAACAAGGGATTTACTTGCCAAGTGAATCTCTCTCTCTCTCTATTTGGATACCCATGAGGTTCATGAATATCCCTGCTTTGATCAAAATAATAACAGTGATGAAATCCTTGCAGAAATTCCCTTAGTTTCACTACAGAGGCTTCTTTACATAAAAGTTAACTCCACTTGGCAGTAATCAACATTCTACGCCCCAGCTATGGGAGAATCTCCTAGAGACGACGAAACGGTAATGAAAAGAAGGAGAAAATCCAGGGATGTTTGGAAATATTGAAAAGCAAGGGTCTGTGTACATAACAAAGGTTTCTTCAAAGGATTCTTTTTATAATAGTCTTTTTTGGTGTTTCTCAAAATATATTCCGATAGTTCTTCTGCGCATAAACAACTTTTCGATTTCTTATATATAACTTATGTTTATTATTTTTGAGCGTGTTTTCTAGTTGTCTTTAACATTTGGAACTTGCAACGTTAACCATCCATATTAGCAAATAATTTATCAACCTTCCCTCTCTGAAATGTCCCGATTATATCAAAAACTTGATCCTGTGATAAGTTCCGTATTGCTGCTCATCGTCAATCCGCTCTGCATTTATGTTCCGTCCGTTGGGAAATTCACGAACACAAATTGATGAGAATGATTCATGTGGTTTCAGCTTCTTCAACCAATTATTTTGAAATTTAAAGTAATTGTACGATACAACCTATAGTGGAATTTAAATCCGCCGTTGAAGGACCGGCAGTAAAAGAGCTGAAGCCTGTGGATGTAAATTGTATCCGATGATTAAAGGACTGACAGTAGACGCCAGCTTGGTGTAAACAAGGCAAGCAAAAAGGGAGAAGATAAAAGAAATATTATTTCTCCAGATTAGCTAAATCAGGGAGATATTGGAGTTTGGAGGAGTTGAGTGAGGGAAGGAAAATGGGGAAAGTGGATAAGATTTGTAACATTTGTGAATTTAGTCAAAGTGACGCAAATGAAATTATAATTTACTCCTTCCCTTGTATAGAGATATACATATATATGGATGGAGAAGCTCGGGATTGAGGCTTGTTGATGGGGGATATGTGAGTGGGAAGATCGAAAGGAAAATTCTATATTATTTGCATAGTGTAATCAAGCAAAGAATCAAGGAACGCTCCCTGTGGTAATATTTCTAGAATGCATAACATCTTGCAGCTCTTTTCCCATGAATTTCATTATGAGCCAGAGACACTTCAAAGAGTCTCTGTTTTGTCAGGAGAATATCAAGAATGCCATTTCATCCTGTAATTTTACATTCACACATAACCACTCGACAAGTTTCACGGCGTCTGGAGGAATGAGGATTCTCCGTATGCCTTGTACATCTATTTATACGTTATACGCATATATAAACACATGCCCTATTTATATGCATTATGAAACGTACGCATGAATATATGTTCATAAAGTGCACATTTACAAACACACGGGTATGTCATAATATAAGGTACACACATATACCTACATACATAGTTTTAAGGGAGCAACGGAGGAAATCAGGACAGTCAAAAGAAGCTTATGGTTTGAAAGTGTATATTTGTATAAGAGGGTTTTTCACTATGAGCTCCGCGCATTCATCTTTTTTCCTTATACCTCTCTCACTTTTCTGTCGTCTGGCAATGGTAATATAATTTTCTGGCTGGTGGCATTTTTCCAATTCAATATTTAATAAGTGTTCAGGAAAGGATTCGGAAGGCCTAAATGTGTTAAGATTCATAGCACTTTTAAAAGGCTTTCCGATACAAAGTTATTCCTCACTTTTACCTTTCATTCACAACGCTCCTCCATTGTAAATATGCTGTTATTTACTGCGTTTCAGCCTGGAATTTCTGGAAAAAATTGTTACTGATATGAAACATAATTACAAAATTTTTACAAAGTGAATAACTTTTCAAAAAATGTTGAAATGGTATTCATAAATTTTGTAAGCAAACTCTTTTTGAATTAAAATCAGAAAAAACGCATGAAATTATTGGTTAAAAAGCCCGGATGAGAAAGGTGCTGTCAATTTCTAGTATAAAAAAAACAGCAAACAAAAAGAAGTAAGCAAGTTCAATTTTTGGCAAAACGAAACCAATTTTTGTGCTGAAGCAAAGGAATTTTCAAAGTAGTTTTTAGGATAAAGCAAAGAGGTTTTTCAAGGCGAACATGGGGATTTTTTGGTGAAAGCACAAGGGGAAATGGTGAAACGGTGACACATGATTGGCTTGGCGTGCAGTAGTATATATCAAGTTAAGTACCGATAATCCTCGTCTTAGTCATAGCACATGGAGAAAGGATATAGAAAACAGTTGTAAAGGGAGAGTACATGATTCTTCAGCGGTCCTCAAGTGCACACACACACACACATACGTGTACAGTATCTTGAAGAAAGCTGTTTTTTGTAATGTCTTGGGCGTATAGAAGGGTGTGTGAGTATAAAAATGCAAGGGGTGTGAATGGGATCCGTAAAGGGCAATATCTTTTAAATCCCAAGGAATATCCGTTATGGTCTCTGAGTTCATGTAATGTGTCTGCTCAAGTGTATAGGTGCGAAAGCAATGAATTGCTGCCTATACACCCAAGTATATTGAAAACTTTGATTTGAACAACATTCGTTGTTGTTGTTGTTGTCGTCGTCGTCGTCGTCCGTTTGCAACAACAACAAGAGAAGCCCTATAACACAATCTAGAACGCTCTGGATGAGGAAAAAGGGGAGAGGAGGCTCTCTTTCGGACGAGTACACTTCCCATTGCTAATATCCTCGAGATAGAATTCAGTCTCATTTCCACCACGAAATGACATTTTCCCAGCTTTCCATCATCCATTTAATTTTATTTCTCCTCAAGCCCTGTTTTCACTCAAAATGTAATTTTCTCCCGATGCCTTCACTCCTTTTCTTTTCCTAGCTCTCTCTCTCTCTCTCCCTGACCAGCTCTCCCCCATAAAACTCCAATGTCCAACCGAATTCCCTTAAACCAATGCGACGGTGGCCATTTTCACCGAAATTCCCTATTCTTTTAACAGTTTTCTCCGAATAGTCCAACTGTGTCTGCCATTTTGTTCAATTCATCCAAATTTAGACCCAATCATTACACAGGACTTTCTATAATGACAACATTCAGTCTCAGTGTGTTCTAAAAATTCAATCCACGCTTTTTAAACAGTTGTAACAAAAGCTACAAAGGGGCATCCGGTCCACGAAATTGAACATCCTTGTAGATCAACTCTCCCGTCAAAATAGTAATTTCCTCCCTCCAATTCTTGTACTTAGAACTGGTTCTGTGCACTTCAACCGCAAGAACCCAACTAAAGAATTGTTTGATTTTATGCAATTGGTTTCCGTTAGACACTTTAAACGATAGAAAACTCCATTCAGTCTTTGGGGTTGCCACCTGCCAAAATCCTTGTCACTGTGGTTGACTGAGCACTCTTACCTAAAGCCTTCGCTCCCGTTCTTTCCGTCCCAGCTATGTACTAAAGAAATGAAACCCTAGATTTCGATTCACTAAAAGAAACACAACTCACCCGCTCGAGCTTAAAGTGACAATACATTTTGGAAATTAGATGCAAACGGGGGAGAAGGAAGGCCTGAAAATTCTTAACTAGATATTGGAAATACAAGTATTTTTTTGGTTTTATATCTCGCAAATCTATATGGTTCCTGGCATAAATTTAAAATGATGGTTTTATGGAAGGCATTTCGTTGGAGCAAGTGAAAGCTTGCGGATTCCGCTAGAAAGTTCGAGTATAGGGATGGTTCAGAGAGAAAACCTTGGCACAAATGGTTGTTTTTACTGTCGTGTTCGAACTGACATGACCCATCATTAGGATTTGGAGGAGCGGGGTATGCATCCTGATGCTTATGTGATACATACATACCTAGGTATATAATATGGTTACAGTGCTGTGTATTGAATTACTGGAACCAACCGGGTTGCTGTTACAGTGTTGGAAGCCAAGGGTTGTGCTTACGAGTACGACGGCATAAGGAAGCAAGCATTGTCAAAGGCATAAAATATGAGTACTTGAGCATAAATGTGAGGGACCTGTAAGCTTTGAGAGGTTTTAACGAGTGACTTTACCTAACAGTTTACGAGCACTTGTCAAAAAATGAGCATTACAAGGGAGAAAAAGTGTCTTTGCATGTGAAGTGACTCGGCGGTGGTTGTAGTATAGTGTGTATGTGGCAAAATCCTTTTGGAGTAAGAGGCGCCTCGGAAATTGGAGTCATGGTCGTAAAAGAAGAAACATGTCGACAGCCTGAAATTTGAATGGTTAATATCAGATAAGAATTTTGTTTTGTATTATTTTTTCATGTCTCTTCTACTTTTCTTTTCCTTCTCTAACTACAGGCTTGCCTACTGTACATACACCATGTACTGGAGTATGAAACGTTTATGTATTTTGCAGATATACCCAGAAGGTAGATATTCACATGGAAGATAGTCTTACGGAAGAATGTATGTATTTGGAAGACGTTCAACTAGAAGATATTTATGCAAAAAGATATTCACAACCATGTATGTACATATAGAAATACATTGACAAGTACTCAGATACTTTAGTATGAAGATGAACAAGACATTTACGCATGGACATATACATACTACATACGAAACCCAATCACATAGACAACTCAAACCTTATCAGTGGGTTTCTCTTCTTACAGAATGCATCTACAGTGACTAGAAAATTTTCACTAGTCTTTTTTGAGAGGGTGACGACCACAGAAAGACCGGAGACTGAAAATTGGATTGGGTCGCTTGGTTTCCAAAAAGTGGTAAATCCATGTTGAACTTCATGGATAAGATAGACAGAATAGAAGACAAACACAGGGGAAGCTACATATTATAACTTAAACAGCAGCTTCAGTTACGTAGTATTACTTCCCAAGTTACATATTGCAAGGTTCATATCATATAGTTGTTCAAGGGTGTATAAAATGCCGTTCAAATACATCCGAAGTCTTTATATTACTACTTTGTAGAACATATATAAGCTGCAGGAACATATACATACATAAATCACTATATGTAGACATACATAATACAGTGTATAGTAACATGGAGACTGAGCGGAGCAGTGGACAGGAAGATGAACTGATATTGAAGTCGTCTACTTATTGTATGCCTTACATTTGTTCTTATGGATGGATGGAGGCACATGGCATAAAGCACATCTTCACTACTCCGCGATATCTCTAGTTTTTCACAAATCTCGGTCATGTCATGGGCTATACTTGCACTGATTTTATCACACACACTCTTACGGAGTACACACTCTTGTCCGGAAAAATACATACAATACACTTATGTACTTGCCGTACATTCATTCTAATACAATAAACCTACATGCATACTTACAATAGTCATCGATGATACTGCTTCCAACAATCTATGTATTCCCCAGCCTTACACCTACTTTGCCACTCGAATTACTTGAACATACTCACTCTACTGTGCTCTTATTGCTAACCAGCCTATAGTCAACATTGTTGTCCAATGGCTGATGCTTACAACATGTGTGTCTACACACGCCGGTCAACGTGTCCCATAACATAGGTATTTCCTACGCTACACCAAGTACTATAGCTTCATTGGAAGGTCCACGATAAAGTTTACGGTAATGCAACAAGGTTTACCGCCTGATCCAAAGCTATACAGAAGTCAGTCCAAGCCAAGGGAAAGCTTATGAGAATCCAGCAGCGGCCGGGTTCCATCCATACGTGGAATATTGACTTTACTTTTCATAAATTCTATATCAAGTCATATAAAGCAAAAGGGACTGGGCTAAAAATGACTTGGAGGGAAAATATATAGCCTCAAGTAAAGCAATAAAAGGGAGATTTTCAGTTTCTATGAGTGCTCGTTATCCCCTCCGAGTCTCACCAAACTATTTTGGAGGAACTAACAGAAGCACACGGTTTGCACACGTAGGTTTTGGAGTGTGGAGTGAAAAAGAGCGAAAGAATGAAAGAAGGAGAGAGAAAGAGCAAAAGGAAAACCACAGAGAACAGAGAATGAAAGATAGGATGAAAGTCGTAGAGCGGCCATAGGCGACTCAATTCACATTTGTCGCCCTGTCTTCACCGTCCACCCCAAGACAACCATCTCAGAAATAGCTTTAGCAAATATCAAGTTTCGCTCGGTGGTCCCGGAGGTCAAGAGAACCCGATAAATGTTGGCAATACCTCTACACATCCTCAAGTCGTAATCTACGTCCTTATGCACTTGCCCCGTAGCTTGTTTTGCATTATAACACTACATAGTTTAGGTATTATAGCATTGCTTTCTTATGTATTACGACACTAGTATAACACATTATACTATATGTTATAGTTATATGATAACATTGCATGCTATGCTTTCAGAAGTCTCAATTTTAAAACACTGTAACTTGTAACCTGCGTATTATTACACCGTATATGGATTTATAAATGATAGACTAATCGTAAGTGTATACTAGAACGTTACATACTACGAAAGCATCACCTAGTGTCTAATATTCCTTTTGGCACTGAGATACATTTGTTATAGATATAAAGTCAGGAGCAGTGCAGAGTATGGGGAGGGAACATCGGGCAAATTGCCATTCCGCTGCTGATATGTCTCTGTGTGTAACACAATAAAAAAAGTAGAGAATGAAGCGTGGTTAGGACTGAGGCTCTAATGAGAACCACACACTTATTTGTTGTAAGGATATGACGTCCTCCAATTTATACCCGTTAGTACGACTAGAAAGAGCAACATAACATAAAAAGAGAGAGCAGCGATTGAGGAGCGGGGAGATGGAAATAGACGCTTCATCGAGGCAAAAGGTGCCAAGTTATTACACCTATAGGGACTTGCTTTCCCTTTGCTGGAGTTGTTCGTCATGTATTTATCATAGAATTTATGGACTTGGCTTCCAAGGTTAGAGCAATAGCAGCAGCAGCATCTGCACTCTACAATATTAGTGTAGAAGCTCATCTTTCCTATAAATAACAAATTCGTGAATGACGAAATGACAAAGGAGGGTAATCTAGATTGGATGTGAGGTCTTGGAAATGACGCGGTTCTTTTCTATGGGTATATATGTATTTATTCGAGTGGTTTCCATGGATTTCCTGTAAGCATTCTTGCATTCTATTTAGCCAGAATGTGTTCCTTAGTGTTGAAATGTATTTTCCAATTTCGAATCTTTGACATTTTAATTTCTGTAGTGACCGTTATTATTATTGGCATCACTAGATTAATTCCAAGAGTCAATTATGGCACCAGAATTTAATCTTGATTATGATTTTTAACATTTCTTTGTTACACTTAGCTTGTATAAAATTTTACAAATAAATTTGCAAGCACAAGCGGTTTTTCAGTCCCGCAAAAAATCCTGGGCATCCTACTTCCAAAGTAATTTCCCGTCCTCATCATTTTCCTGATGACGTGTGCTGCTGAGTCAATTTTATCTGAACTCACTGTGTATAGACTGCACTGATACTGATGGATCGGCTCTGGAAATTTAATTTACAACTGGCTAATGCTCCATCACCTTTCTTCTCCGTTTTGGCGGACTTTCCCTTGTCCACAGTTTTCTTCCTCCAGGATCTTGTTCCTGAGCTAAAGTATCTGTTTTTTAGTGTAAGTGCTTTATACATAGGTTCCATATACATACAAGATATATGTATAGAGATATATAGAGATACATACGAAGATACATGCTCCGGCTGTTCTATTTCTTGGAATGCTTGTGATTGTGTCTGCGTTTGATTGTGTGTGTTTGTGTTGTATGTCTATACACTGAACACTGTATTTCCTTATATAATTCCAAACTCTACAGGCTTTGCGGATCGAAGACTAAAGGCTTGGACATGAGAGAGAAAAAAGGAAGAAGGGCCTCTTTTCATGGGAATTACATTGAATTATCCACATCTCTGGTCGATCCACAAATTAATTACCTTCTTTCTCTGTACTTTCCCCAGTTACCCGAGAAACTTGTTCCCTCATCAGTGAATCATTCCCTAGTTTCTTGCCAATTTATTTCCCGTTCCAATGGTCATTACTGCCAAGCCGGATTTTTTCTTGTTGGTGATATTGCCCTTGCATTATATCCCCGTGGTTATACAGGCTACATTACACGGAATTGTATTTCCAACGGTCTATACCAAGTTGTTGTATATGTGAGTACACTGCAACATCCAAAACGGCTTAAGAAAACCATAGAGCTTAACATGCATGGAAGTATAGGACACTTAAAAGAGTGTAATATACTTTGCGGCCATATAATCTCCAAGGGTTTGATCAAATTCACGACTAAAATAGGTCCACTCATCATTACTCGCAACCTTTCATCTTCTGCCCGACGGCCGTGGCACTCTATATATAATTATAGATATATCCTTTGACTTTAATTCTGTTAGTCGTCCGTCTTCGGGGTCCTGAGTAGAAAATTCCATTAGAGGAATCCCAGCGATTCTCATATTTTCTCCTCTCCTATTTTTCCTAGATTTATATTAGTGGGATTGCTTATTGCTGTAGGGAAATTATGGCCAGAATTCATCAAGAGAAACTGCTCATTTACTCGACATTACTCTGCTTTATTTTTAATTTTTTATGTAATTATTTACTTTCTTTGCTTGAGGTCATGTTCTTCCATGGCTTGTCGGAATTTTCTCATTGTTCCATATAAGGTTGCTATGATTCTGCACTTATTTCATTATTTTGCAGTGCACTTGGATATTATTCAAGACAATATATTTCTTATGGAGCCCAATTATTTTACGTACTCCATACTTACACCATACTGCATTTCTTATGTGTTCCAATACTCTCCCGTGTATTTCATAGGTATTCCAATACCCTTCAATGTATTTTTATGTACAAAACTTTTATGTTCGTCTATATATTACAATCTTATTCCTATGTATTTCAACACTCGACAGTTTCCCCTTTTAAGCACATTTCCCCAAGTATTTCCGTGCGTTCTTCGCACTAAAATGCTCTTCATATCTCCAACCCAAATCTAAGCACATATCTCTAGTAATATGTACGTATGCATTTATATACAAAAAAAACTAAGGAAAATAATAGCAAAAAATGAAGAAAATGAGAAAAAAGCCAGGGGATCGTTTGCTCTTGAGGACATTTCCGTATATCTTGAGAATATTGACGCTCAAGCGAGCCTGACGGTTATTTACAGGGGAGCTTGCTCATAAATAAATGTGACGTTAAGGACGAGTGTGGTGGAGAAGATATGGGTAAACTATTATTTACACTATAAATAAGCTCAAAAATGATTTTTTCCAAGCCGGAAATACTACACTACTTGGCTCTGTCCTTCGCACTTATGCACCTCGCTGTTTTATGACTCCCTTGGCTTCGGCGATGCAATTTCTATACTGAAGGATATGCATTGCTTTCTATATAGAGCATGTTCAAGTATATATAATATAACACATTTTTGTGGTGTATGTTATTGACGAGCGTTTTACCGTGCATATTCTAGTAGCCATTCTTATTTTGTGTTATATTACAGTGCAGGTTTTCACTATATATGTTATCCAGCCAAGTTTTTGTGTAGTGTGTGAAATAAAAAAATCAAGACGAAGTGCTGGTTGTGTGCAAAAGCAACGCCGAGCGGCACAAGTGTTCTAATCGGAGATAGTCATCACTACCTGTAACAATGTACCTACATGAGTATATACCCATGAAGTCTCTAATTCTGTTTACATATAACTATTTTAACAGAATTTTTTTCAGAAATATTGCGGTAAACGAGAACCGCCGATAAAAAGCTGTGGTATTATACATTCTTAATATCGTAAAATAGTGTATTGGGATAAGTAATAAGTAAAGCTCTATATATGAAGTATATATGAAGTATATATGAAGTAATATATGTATAGTAATAATACGCTGTATATAAGAATAGAAATATAATATAAGAATATAATATCGGAATATCTACACAGGAATCCAAAGCCCTCTCCGGTTCTGCTGGCTGTCGATACAACAAAAATGATCTGGGTTGGAAATGAATTTCCGTCCGCTCCATGCGGTGTGAATGCAATGTGCACCCCCCGTTCTACGGACTCGCGACTGAAATGAGGTTTTTGATCGAGTCGAGAGAACAACAATCTGAGCTAAGTCTGAGTCACTCCAGTATAGTGGCTTCCCTTCTTCCTCCATTGGGGTGAGTAAAGCCATATCGCCCTTATTATACTATGATTTTCTCCTCCATCCATGTACTTATCACCATTTCATTCCCCTAACTGCTGCTTTTTCCTTCCCGCAGATATACAACACAGGCACAAATACCCTCCGACACTTTGTGTCTACGTCAATATTTTGCTCCAATCTTATCATCCTCATCCGCTCTCCACTGTCCGAAGCAATCTCACGTATTTCCAGGGCTAACTTACGGCCTTGTAAATAATATTGGGGAGTCCTACTCTCAAAATAACTCCTATTATATTCCCAGTATTTGCTTGCTTATTGCTCCACTATTATGAAGATAGTCCAAATAATGTACGATACAGATATTTACCTAAAAAGCGTTATAAAGTTTAATTATTCTCACGATGCACCGTTGTACATACACTGAAATGCTGGAGCGGCTGAAACTTTCAGAGGAAACAGAGCGACAATCCTGCCATTTTAAAGAGGAAATCCAACAGAAATAATGCTAAAAGTAATTTCCAACCGTAATTACCAAGAGGTTATACTACAAATGACTCCAGTAATCAAATACAGACATCTATAATAAATATTTGTGCGAGTTTTGCAATTCTGTGGGAGGAAACCCATGAAAAACAATACCTACAAAGATTACGGCTTTCTCTCGCAACACATGGAATACATAAGTCAGTGATTTGGGTATAAACGGATGAAAGTATAGTATGAACTAAAGTTTTAGAGTATCTAAATGCATGTGTTTTTTACAGTATGTTAATGCGTAAGGATTTTACAGTGTTAATACATAAAGATATCACAATATGCAAATACACACAACATTATATAAAGTAAATAAATGAATACTATAGTAAACACAGTAGGTTCATAAGAGAAGCATTGTTTACAAAGGAGGATAAAGTTGGCTATGAAACACAATGACCATTTACATAATATATTCACGGCCGTGTGTATTCAAGTCGACGCGTAGCGGACGACTAGGACGGAGGAGCAACTTGAAGCGTTTCTCCTCAATGGAATAATACACTTGTCTTCAAGTACATTGTGTAAAGCTAACCCTTTCGTTCAGTAATACTTCACGATACTCTAACTCTCTATAAACCCCTCCGTCCTCCGTTGTTGTGTGTCACAAATGCTGAATAGTAGAGGGATGGTAATGTTACATGGTGAGAAGGCCAGTGAGAGTGGAGGCAAGTACTTGAGAGAGGCAAATGGTGTCGTTCTGAAAAGGCAAGCTAAAATGTGAAGGAGTAGATGCGCTGAGAAATGAACAATGGTCGAAGAGAACGATTAGTATGCATGGTGAGGCATTGTTTCGATATGCTCAAGTGCTCATTCCACTTCCCAACTACTCTCTTTACTACTTCCAACTTGATTGCCACTCTTCACTCCGCCAGACTTGAATAGGCTCCGTGTATTGCAAAAGTGCATAATGCGTAGAAGCTACAGTGTATAAAATGTTATTTCTGTGTACAGTTCAGTTGTTGTGTTCTTATTTTCTTGTGCTTGTACATCTGTAACATGTACGTATTTGTATATTTAAATATTTATATATTTATAGATAATATATATATACTTATAAGCTTATGCAGCTAGCCCTTTAGTATGTAATGTTATCTCTTTGTTCCTTGTTTCATGGAATAACAGCATTCTTAAAGATCTTGTTTGTCCGTAGAAGCTTCGGCATTTGCTTTGAGTTTGCAGGTCTTAGCGGTAGTTAAACTCCAAACGGTATGGGAACCTAAAAACTAGCATAGTCCCTTGTCTGTCGTAAGCCCAGGGTGTAAAAATGTACTGTTAAGGAAGTAGACCTACTTCTTTGTAGGTATTAAAATAGGTACGTATATACAATACTGTTATACCATATACAATATAACTGCAGTACATACAATACACGAGCACATGCAATATAAAAGTAAATATAATACAACTGTAAATACACTATAGTAATTGTGTATACAATATAACAGGGAAAAGCACTGAAGATCGCTACATAGTGTATACCATTAGGTCTTGAACTACTTGACATTAGACAAATACAGTTGACTATGCTTCCATTAGATATAAGGTCATTACACACCAGGAAGAATCCGTAACTGAGAAAGCGGTCTGTTTAAATGGGCAAGGAAATTGACGACGAGGTCTAAAAGCGTTACATGAAGGCATTCTTCCGCACAGCTTTTACTCACTCGCCACAATATGGACAACTAAAGTACATTTTTCCCATTGCGATCTACACAGTACTGCAACTCCCTATTCAAGTTCATGGGTTCAGTCGTAAATGGCAGGGGTCTAGCCTTGCTGGGTATCTCTTTAAATACTTGTTTACGGCAAATGCTCCATGCGGGTCTATAAGAATACAAATAAAACCGGCGGCAATGTTTTAGGCATTTGAACACTACTGAGGAAACGCTAAGTTTACTATATACATACAGTAATACACGTAAAAAGAGTATAAGGATAGCATTAATGAAACATGAGCCGAGGTGAAAGCGTCTATAAGGTTACCAACCATAAGAAAAGCAACCTGAAGATTTTAAGAAAAAACACACACCCGAAACAGCAAAGATGTCTCGCGCAAATTTTACATTTCGTGTAGAAATCCCAACAGGGAACGGAAATCTGCAGCTTCTTGTACTACAGAAGGCTTTTCCTTTATAAGCGGATAAAAGGTTACCACACGAGGGCACATTTGGCCTTTGGTTTTGTGCGGAAAAATTTTTTGGGGAAAGGAAGAAAATAGGATTTAGGATGTGTGTGGGAAGGGATAAGCATTGTTACTCACGGAGTATCTACGGTGCACTTAACCACCTTTCATGTTTCTATTTATGGGCAGGATGAAGAAGGTAAGGGAGAGTAAAAGAAAAAGTAAGTAGGGATGAAGCTGAAATCTCCAAGTTCTGATGGGAGGCATCAGTCTATATGTGGGAAAAGTATGAAGGGGAAAGTAGATAACAAAAAAGTAGCAGCGGAGAAGAAAAAAGAAAAGATTTGAGATGAAATTGAAGACAAGTCATACAGGAGGGGACGTCATCTTAATAGGAATGAGGAGAGGAAAAGGGCGGCAAAAGATAAGGTGGTTTCCGAGAAAATCAGCATGTGGAAAGCGGGGAGGTGCATGCCTGAATTGGTAAAAATAATTGGTATTACTGTCTATGTAGAGGAGACAGAAGGTTTCTTGAAGAAAGAAAGTAAGGCTGAAAATATAAAGTACTGCTGAAAGTAGAAACCATTGCTGGGAGAAGAAAACTGCAGTTCGAAAAGGACAGATGAAGGCAACTGAGGTTGGATAAAGCGAAGAACGAAGAGAATGGAACGAGAAGCCGAGAGAATGGCAAAGAAAAAAAGAGAAAGGCAAAGGGAAGACGGGAGAAAGGCAAAGAGAAGGTATGAGAGAAAGAAAGCAATGAGAAAAGGCAAGGGAGAAAGCAATAGCAGGGATAGTGAGAGCAAAGAGGGAGAAAAAAGGGTTTCAGGAGAAGAAAATGGGAAGGTGAAAGCTGTCTTAAGTACAATTCACATGGACTGCTGGGGAGTGGTGATAGGGATAGATAAACCTGTGGATCCGGAGGAAGTGAGGTGAAAAGACAGAATGTATGTTTCAAATGTTGATCTCAAATCCCAGCTGAGTTGAGGCTTCAGGGTACATCAACTTTTGGTAATATCAGGTACACAGAAAAGGTAATGCATTAGCTTTCCCATAGTTTTCTGTTTGCCCGATACCAACTAACATAAAACTTGAGACGGGAAAAGAGGGATTTCTCTCAGAGAAAACTACATATAGCTAACTTATCCAGTCCTTAAAATACTCAGCTACTCTTGTTTTGCGAATCTTTAAAAATGTATACACAGCTAACTTACCATATGTACACTCCATACTAAAAATATGGGTAACTCACAATTGTACACAAAATACAGCTAACTTTCAATGCCGCAGAGTCCATCCCAGAAATATAGATAACTTTCGATGTACTAGTCCGGCTCTCAATACAGCTGATCCTTAAAAAATATAGCTAACTTTTAGAATCCTTAGAAAAGTCTATGAAATAAAGACAACGAAGAAAGAGAAGGTAAAAGAGACTACTAAAGTCTTACTCCCTTGTCTATCCGCATGCAAGAAGTAGGCAAGTCTCTGGGGAAATCGCCCCAAATAATTCTGCCATGAAGACGAGAGTAGCCTGTCGGTTTAGAATTCACTAAACCACCCAAGTAATGCACACACTTGCCCAGTCCTTGTCCATCTTCATTTATTGTCTACTCATTCTCTACTTTCTCTTCATTGGAATCACGCATCACTAAAGCTCCAGCAAGCCTCCACCCAAAAACACCCTAAATGTTTCACTAAACTACGGAATGGGGGAACAAAAGTTAAGGCAGACGAGAGAAATCATTCTGAGGAAGACCAAAAACAAGACAAAATCAAACTCAGGAAAACAAAAAAAACAAAATCCAGCTCAGGAAGACGAAAATCAAAATAACGCTTGGCTAGAGCAGTTCCAACAACAAGAAGATGGAGAAGCTAAATAAAGCGAAAGAACTCGAAGAGCAAGATAAAGCAAAAAGGAACATGATGAGCAAAATATAGAAGTACACTATAGTAGTATCAAAACGGAGCAAGATAAAGCTAAGAAAGACAAATAAAACCAAGGAGAAGAAACATAAGGTGAAAGAAAGCTAAACGAAGCAAGGGAAGAAGCGCCACAATAAGAACAACAGCAGCAGTATTTTTCCCACCCAACAGCCCATTCCATATTCACTCTTCACCAAACACCATATCTCTAATGTCCAACGCTCTACTTACCCCTAAAACATTACGGCTTAGCTCTTCTCCTCTTTAACCCCACTTTTCTACACTTTCACCACTGTCGTCTTCTGTGTTACCATATGCTTTCGTGTAGTTTATCAGTGCTTTGCTCAAGTTCAGCAATAATTTTCCATAGACTCTAAAGACATGCAGCAATGATTTTCCATGGATACTGAAGACACGGAGAAATGCTAAGGCTAAAACATGCTTTTCTATAAAACATTCATTTCAATTATATAACCTTTGCATATGAAAATATTTCATTTCTATTACAAAGCCGTGTATTTCTATAACAGAAGTATGTATTTTTATATCAAAACCATGCATTTCTAAAGGAATATAGGAATATCTACGCCGTCCATTTCAAGAACATGTAACCCCGAAAATTTCCAGATTAAACCAATTCAACCATGCCTTTCAGTAGTAGCAAAACAATTGAAGCAGTGCTGAAGTAAAAGATTTTAAACTAACGCTGTGAACAAAGACTACCAGGAGAAATTTAGCCATCAGTTTACGCTAACAATGCAACAGTCCATTGACCACCGATGTTCACTTGGTACTTGTATCTATAAAGTACCCTGTTTGGTGTGAGCGGCTGACAAACTTTCTCTAATTAACCTACGTACTCCTCAGTGATTACTTGTCCATGCCAGGGCATGCTCTACCGCATACGATGAGTGCAGCGTGCATATGTATATATATATGTGTGTGTATAGTGCAGCCCATGATTGTGTATGTGTAATCCAATGAAGGCAACACTCGAACGGATGTTCTTGTTAACAACATCTGTACTCAATTCCATTTACTGGAAAACCAAGCAAGAGGAGCCATTAGCATTACCAGTTCATGGGACGACGATGTACCATAGAGGAAGAACCGGTCAATGATCAGAAACCGACAATGTTCGCAATTAAGCCTACACCTCTGTCACATAAATTTGGCCGTTGTTGTTCTTGTCGTTGTTGTGGTCCTGGCGGTCTATTATTTCTCGACCTAACTGCATTAGACTTACCATGGGAACTTGACTGGGGATGTCAATAGAAGACCAGGGCTTGTAGTACATGCAATACCTTGTTTGTCAGCTTCAGAGATGGTTCCGTATACAGTGACAAGGTTCTACTTACATTGGTGGATGGGATTTAAATTGAATTCTTGTTATTTTTACAACTCTTTTGTCTTGCTTTTGTTGTTTATGCTTGTAATGCTTGTATATTTATTTATATATATTTGATCAATCAATGAAAAAATTTATTTCACTCGTTTTCCAGGGAAATGTTGAGGTTCCATGTCCTTCTGAATACTTCTTCTATAGCTATTATTTTTATTATTTTTTTATTCTTGGCAATTGATTTTCAATGATAACCCATGAACTTTTAATGTAGACATCATATTTTAATGCACTTGTATAAATATATGACATAAATTCAATGTACATGAAGATGAGCTTGAAGTAATGTGAAGTAAAAAAATCAATTTATGAAAGAGTCAAAAAATGTTTCAAAAGCAATATTTATTCTGTATATAATTAATATATAATTATATATTATGATAGAATAGCATCCATTTTGAAAGGCGACAGAACTTGCCATGTTACATTCACCAATTAATATAGTATGTATATAGTAAATTAATAATCATATAATAATTATCCACTATATAGTAGTAATAATTTAGTATAGGTATCTACCACACCGGAAGCATTTTCATTTACAATCAACCCCTCCTCTTTTTTACATTTTCCTGGCCACGATCTTTCCACTATACTGATAATAAGCAACCCCATATAACATTTTGCGCTATATCCAAAAAACGTGTACATCTCCACTGGTACCATAATATCAATGTAACACAAGCCTATGGCGTTACGTTCACACATGTCTGTATATGTATGTACAACGAGGAATGATTTGTAAAGGAACAAGCCTCCGGCTGTCCCTACGTGGATATATATAGTTTGTATTTCTTTGTAATGTCTATAGCTATATATATATGGCCCATATGCAAACATATATATTTACATAACACGGAAGATACACAAAGTTTATCTTTGTATACTTTATGTAACATTTTACTCACGTAATAATATCAAGAATATCATACAACACATACGAGTGCAAGGAATATTTTTTCGGGTAATTTTTTTAGGAATATTAATTCTTTTCCGGGAATTTTTAAAAGAATTCCTTTCGGATATTTCTCACAGGAATGGTCCGTTGTATGTAAATTAATCCGTTTTCACAATAGTTTTTAATAATTACCGTCCCTAATTTACAGATTGTTAACCATATATTTTGCATGCAGGTAATTGTAAAGCTAATAGAGATCAATTGACAGAGAAGAGGAATAATGTTGAAGATACTATAGAACAGAAATTTCAAAAAAATATCAAAACAATGAGTAGTACATAGATACATGAAATACCGAAAGGGGGAATATCAAAATGCAGAACGGGTGTGCCCCTACATTTCGAAAGGAATTTATAATATATGCAAGATTTATATTGTCGTTTGAAGTTTGAAGATGCAAGAAGGATATGATGTAGTAGTAACACGCACTCATTTATATGGATCCAGGTATATTAGTAGTATCTATTAGGATAGGAAGTACTCTATTTTATATAACAATAGACTTTACATGAATATATATTTGTGAATAGCTTGAATCAATATATTTTTTTTGTATCTTATGACAATCTTTATATCTATTCAAAACGTTAATATGTTTACTTCATTTCACCTCACTGGAATTAGTACACTACACATGTAGCAAAGCGGATTTTATATAGTTTTGTATGTACAATGTATATATACATTATGTAAGTTAATATGCATGATAATATTGAATATAATCAAGTGTGGGCATTCAGTATAAACTACTGTCTACAGGGGATTGATTATACTTAAATAAATTATTATAAATAATCATTACATTACTAGAACTTAATCCAAGCATTATCTATGAGAGTTGCTTGTAATACATATAGGACTGCTATATATTTTTGGGAATATACAGGAAGCTAACTTAGGAATGTCTATTACATGAGAATTTAATACCTTGTATATATATGCATTACATAAATTTAATAGAGACTGGATCACATGGGAAGTCAATAGTAAAACGTATATAGAGGAATGCAATATGTATATGTGGAATATATTATAAAACAGGGATTTTACATATAGGAATGTTAAAAGGTGGAGCATCCACAGCAATTACGATAATAACTTCTGGTTCCTAAGTTTACGGAAACGTGGTTAAAGGTGGTCAATAGATAGTCACATAAAAGAACAAGTGTAATAGTAGGGATTGCCTCAGTCCATAACCCAAGGACTGTCATTTTTCAAAACTCGCGACAATTTATCGGTCGGCTGTGTCTTTAATTTTATTAGGGCTTGTAGCAAGTCAGAGACTACCAAGGACATTATATATGACCTAGGTGACAAGGATGTATGGCTTGCGAACGCCCCAACGGACATTAGGAACGTGCAGTGGACGCGCCTTGTTGACAACACGTCGTCTCTTTCATTTGTGTGTTTACATATACACACTGTGGATATACAGTCATAATCATACTGGAAGTATAGTGTGTATGTATGTATAAGTATACTATAGATATATAACCTCTTATAATATCATTTCTCTCACCCAAACCAGTAACTACATCTTCACACATCAATTCTCCTGCCAAATGAAATTCATCCAGTCAGGCTGACTCCTCTTCCTATACTATATGCACACGTCCTGCTGAGGCTGATGTTGTTTTTAACAAAAAATCGGAAATGCAGGAGATTATGAAAACCTCTTTTCATCTCCCATTTCATCACTTATTGTTGCTATGGTTGGCATGGTGGGGGTGTCAGAAGGAGAAAGACGATTGCAGCCATGCAAAAGCTTCGCTTGACCTTGCAGATGACACAATTTTTTAAGGTTTTCCAGCGTCATATGATCGTAGGGTCTCAGGTCCAGAGCCGCCAAATAGCTCTCATGAGCTTCCGGATACTTTCGATTCAAGTGACGGATCGCTCCTAAATTCATGTGAGCTCGGGCTTCCTACAAATTGATTTAGGAATGAAAGAAAGTCAATGACATGCCGCCGTGAGAAAGTTAAAAAAAATACAATACTTAAAAATTAATACTTAAATTACTTAAATTAATATTTGAAAATAAATATTTATAAAAAAAATTAAATTCCTTCAAAAATTTCATTTTAATTGAAACTATTATCAACTATGTTTAAAAATATCATTAACAATACAAAAAATTATTCCAGAAATTAGGAGAAAACATTTTTAACAAAAATTTGGTGAAAGTTACTAAAATCACTTGGAAATTGACCACATTAAAAAGAAAGCAGGGGAAAGACATAAATACAGGATAAAACTTGGGGAAAATGAGTGAAAGTCAACAAAAGTTTCTTACCTGCGGCCGAAGAGCAACAGCTTTCTCATAATATGCTTCAGCCATAAGATAGTCTCCCGCCTGCCTCAAGCCATTAGCAGCTCCAACAACAATCTCGTAATCATTAGGAGTCAACGCATCCGCCATCACATATGATTCCGCCGCCTCGGAATTTCTCCCTTGACTAGCCAGGAATTGTCCTGTAGGAGCCCCACACAAAAGAAATGAAAATATATTTCTTCTCACACGGAAGAAGGCCTGTCTAAAACAATGTGAGCAGAAACCAAAACAACCACCGATTTCTGTCACATATTTTTCCAAGGAAAAGTTGTAATGTGGGGAAAGTTGACACCGGGACTAGTATTTAAATATTCAATGGTGAAAATATACTATCTCTTGAGAGATACAGGGATTTATGGCGACCAAGAAGGAAGGAAAAAGTAACTGAGATTTTTCAGGGAATAAATCATCCTTACGCTTACGTCCTTTCCCTCCTTCTCCATTATATAGCATAGAAGCTTTGTTGTTTCTTTGACTCTTCCCAAAACGCTTATTCCTCCTACGTTATTTTTTTCTCTTTCTGTGACTCACTTAATGAAATTTAAAAAAAAAACCTGTACTCACCATAATGTTGATAAACTCTGGAATCTGCGGGTGCAATCCGCTTGGCACGACGGAACCAACTTTCCGCTTCCAATAGGCGCGTTTTCTGTGAGAAAAATAAAAAAAATTCCCGTTTAGACATATGTGTTATTTGCTATATGTATTTTGTACAGTTTCCTCTTCAAGAAATAACTAACCCCCAAAAATTCGTTAACATTTAGAAAGTTTAAAAAACGTCGTCAAAACTTAAACAATTGTAGAAAAAACTCATAAATAAAAGTATAAAGTTTATAGATTTTCCCCGATTTTTTCTTAAATTGTAGGACAGACAGTATATGTGTAGTTTTTAAAGGAGAAACTTTTTCCTTTTAAAACTTTTAAGTCAAAATGTAAGTATAAAAAAAAACAAAATCATGAGAAGGAATTTAAAAGAAGAACTCTTTTCGTCCTTTTAAAACTCTTCAATAAATGTAAATTCCCTGGAAATCGTAAAATATCCAAACCCCCAAACGCTAAAAAGTATAATCATTGCCTTCGTTTAAAAACTTTTAACAATATGCCTTATTTCCTGACGGCGGTCGTGGTTTTAAATGTTGTCCCTCACCTTTTGTCAACCCCAAAACTACCAAAAAACCAAAAGGTCTCTATCTAGTTCCACGAGCTTTTCTTTATATTTGACATTTTTTGCACGCAAAAATCGTTGACTCTCTCGAAGGCAATTTTATTTCTTTTGAATTGAGAAAAATAGAAAACATGGAAATACGGACAAGAAGCTTTTGTTGGGAAAGGGAAAAGTTTGGGCGATTCAAGTGATATAAAACAGAGAAAGGACCAGCAAATGAAGGAAAGTTTGAAAATAGTCTGGTTTCAAAGGACGTATGAAATTTTATGCATTTATAATCCACTTCTTCCTGGTTGAGAAATCAAAAGCACAAGCTACTTCATGAGTTCGTCTAGTTGGTTATGCACAAGGATATAGTAGTTTGCTTATGTATTCTCACTTTTCGAGAGCTTTTAGGTTTTCTTCCTTATTTTTTTACGGGAGTTTGTAGTTTCCAGTCGTTTCGACAAAATTCGTTTCCAAAGAATTCCCCATTCCTTTCTGGAGGAAGCCCTCACAGTTTTTCCTATTTATTTCTACAAAAAAAACAGTTCGCTTCTTCTACTTTCCCCCCTCCCAAAACTCGCCAATTTTTGTATTTCAACTATACACAAAACGTACTAGATTTTATTTACCGCCCCTGGTAAAATTTAATTTGGAGTTAAAAGAAGAAAATGTGAAGAAATTTCCCCCGTGATAGAAGCCAGAGCTTTAGAATAGAAAGTATATGTAACTTGCATACTTGTGGACAGTGAATGAAGAAGAAAAAAAAGGAGAAGAAGCTGGAGCTCCCTCCAAAAAAGTTTGTGTCCTCTTTTTTCTTTAATTTTTTTTTTACTCCAGATATTTCCCTTTACCTCGACGTGTATATTGAAGGTAAATCCTGTAATGTGAAGAAAACTCCGCGTGTACATCACTGTGTGGTATTTTATTTCTTTTCATCCTCACAGTGCGTTGAACGTGGGCAAACTGTGCAACAACCCCAATAGATACCTTATAGGGTTGTGTATATAATATTGTTGTCATCGTCTGTAGAAAGTTAGGTAAGGAAAAAAAGAGCTGCTGCAAACAAAATAGGAAGAAAGACTGAGGAGGGAAGGAAAAGATGCAAGCGGGAGGGAGACATTTATGTAGCAGACGTCCGTTTTTTCGCACGCCGCGAGAGAGAGAGAGAGAGAGAGACAAACTTAAGAAGGGTTCCCAATAAAGGGGGAAACTTTAAATTGAGAAGAATTGACTTACATTACGCGCGAGCATCTTTCCGTACGTTAGATGGGCTGGGATGTGATCAGGACTGCGTCTCAACGCTTCTTTGAAATACTCCTCGGCTTGGGAAGCCTCCCCAACACGGGACAATGCCTCCCCTAATGCATTGTAGACACTCTGAAAAATAGGAACAAATTCACACAAATTTACTCAAAATGCGTGTAATGAAACCTTCAAGATATAACTGAATTTTTTCCAGTGGTTTCACTTTCCCATTTAGTCCTCGCCCTTTCCCATTTTTGTGACATTGTGTGGTGTGCCCTATACTACTTAAATAAAAATTCTTATATTTTTTATTTTGTCTTACGGAGCCCCAACTAATGCAAATCCCTTAGTTATTAACTATTTTCAAGTAGGTGTGCATGTATTTAAGTCTTTTTAACAAACGTTTTTTTTAAATAATTGTAATTACTTTTGTAGAATAATATTTATACAATCCATGCTTGTGTAATAAATTCCATTCAAAATAACATCGAAAGGTTCGTGTTGAAGATCCGTGAAGTCAAATTTGCATGTACGATCCAAATTCCAAGGCGTCTGCAGAAAATTACAGAGTCTGTCCCCGGGACTGTTCACCGCAGTTGTGACGCCAGGATATTAGTATATGAAAGTTTTGTAATAACAAAGCTCTTCTTGTATTTTCTCTTGGAGAAAATTAGAACCTTTGTACCTTGTTTTGTTTTCTTTCTTTTCCCATAGCCATGGAATGTTATAGAGAAAGACGTACACAAATAGTACAGAACAACAAGAAAGTTCGTCTCTCTCACTGCGGCAACATTAGGTGCACAGCAGGTAGAATTTTCACAGCAAGTTCTATGGATTGCACACAAGAGTTTCCTAAACTCATTGGAAAACACGTACTGAAGAAGACTAGACGAGGGGATTTTGGGGAACCTGAGCCTATATTTGTTGTAACTATACTCCTTTCGTCTTAGTTTTTTTTTCTTTGTAGAACATCTTAATTTGTCGAATTTAAAGCTTAATTGTTGAAGTTTATAATTTTATCTCCAAATTTTCAGCCTTCCGAAGTACATGAGTTGTCATTTGAAATGATAATTTTAGAGCTTTAAAACATACGAATTAAATAATTAAAATTAAAGTTCCAGCTAAAAAAGCATGAACTCTCCCACAATTCAGTCTTTACAGTTACAAGATAAGAAAATAGAAAAGCAATGAAGGTATACAAGACCCGTTGAAATAATAATTATTGATAATTGCAAACGACTGGAAAACAAGGTTGTGTCAATATACACAAGGGAAATACGTCATTAGCAAATGAGTATCTTGACACTTTTGCACTTCCAAGCCTATGCGCCCCAATCTGAACACTAGAGCAACACATGGTCCATTCCCATGAGAAAATCTGTCATGTTTGGTTAACGCCGGTGGATGCAAATGAGTCTGCTCCTTTATCTTATCGACTGTCGCATCATGAGCACCGAGCACGTACCAGATTCACAGTATTGATGACTTGCACGTATGTTATTTTCTCCAGCCTATTTTGTGCTCCTCATCTCATTCACTGTAGAAATGTAGTACATGCAATATAATATTGGTGATACAACATAACCTAAAGAGCTCTGATGGGAGCTCTAACAAAACAATTGTTGATTGACTTAGGACTACTGCGGGAGATTAGTGGCATCTACAAGGCAATACCACATTAGGGTATTAGTTTAATTGACTTATTACAACCGAGAACCTTCTTTCCAAGCAGTCCTTCTGGCATCATCAATTGTGCTGTTCATCTCCCTCTGCATCCATTCCTAGCACTTCAACGATCATTTATTTACTCCAGCTACTCTACTAGTCAACACGTATTTACTATAACAATACTTAATAAAATATACTATGCATATGTATGTATATGTACTATAACACCTTCATAGTATAGAACTTTTATACTTACTGTATACAGCTACTTAATATATACACATTGTAAATAGTCCAAAGACGGATAGTGAACTCCGAGAAATTGCAAACGTATGGAACAAAGGAAGTACATTTATACAAGTTAGAGGCTTCCGACTCTATTTTATTTAAGGCCCCTTCCCAAAAGCTCCGAAACTACGTGGAGTCAAATGAAGTTTAAACGGATACAAATGGAAAGACTGACTTCATTTGTCACAATAAAGATGAGCGAATCAAGTTTCGTCGTGTCAGGGCAAAATGAAAAAAATCCTCAGAGGGCCGGGAAATTGAAAAAGATGGAGGCTACACTGACGGCCGGGCTCTGAGCTTGTGGGGCAGGCAGTGACCAACGATCTACAAGTTTCCCTATCTTCCCGGCTACTTATTCGTCTTACTTATGGAAGCCTCTACTATATTTTTCTTCTGGTTATGGAAGGCTTGACAATATTTTTCTTTCTTATGAAACCCTTCGCTATTTTTCTTTTACTAATGGTAGTCCTCAGTTTATCTTGCGAAGCCTTGACATCTTGTTTCTTATGGAAGCCTTAAATAAAAGTTCGTCTTGCTCATAGAAACCTTGTAAAGTTCATCTTGCTTATAGAAACCCTGTAAAGTTCATCTTACTTATGGGCTTCCCATATATACCTTCCCCAGAAGTTTGTCCTCTAGGTCCGAATGAATTTTTCAGCACGAAAACTTTGAGACTTGAAACCTTTAAAAAATTGCGAATTTTCAACTCCAGTCCTTCCAATTAACATATGTCTGTAGAAGGTATGACGTCCCTCGGTAATGTGCAGACACTTGACAAATACTGTTTTGCATTGTAGAGCACCATACAGCAGCAGTCTGAACATCTCAAAAGACACTCAAGAAGTCTGTAAATGACATTGTACTTCCCTGGAAGCTTATGAATGAACAAGAAGAAGTGAAAACGAATGCAGTTGAATATGTAATGTAGTAAGGAAGATAGAGTAAGTATAAGTTTTAAAAATTAAACCTATTGCAAAGGCATAAGTATATGGTTATACCTACCCTACTTATGCTAAACCTCCTACTATATACGGCACATATATTAGATATGATGTAGCCGGGAATGAGAAAGGGGAGACTGTATATACTGAGGATTGAAAGACCGTTCTCTCTCGTTCTACGCTAAAGCCACGGGATTGTGTTTAGCTCTGGCTCAGTGGAGATGCATGCATGGCAAAGGGAAATTTGTCAAAGAGATATCGTTTGGCTTTATCTAACTTTACGTTTTTATGCCGTTTTTACAATTCAAATGCCACATAACAGATGAGATCTAGAACATAGAGATAACGCTCGTTTTAAATTTCCCTTTCTTTCATTTTATTTCCGACAATTTTTTCCGAGTTCACTCCATAGTCAGACGCTTCCTCAAGTTTGCATTTTCTTTTTCCTTCGTTTCCACAATATGAACTTAAACGTACATACCTATATATTTTTAAGCTGATGCGAACACATGAATAATAAATATACAATGTGAAGCTCACATAAGAAATATATAAGGGCACGTATGTGTGTACAAGAGATAATACAGAAACTCATTTCATTTTTTCTCACTTACTTTTCCCCTTCTATTACGTTACAGCACTAGCTATTTTTTTCCTTTTTATTATTATCCTTTCCCCCATATATATGTAAGTAAATGGTTCTTATACACGTAGTATGTATGTGTGAGAGTCGTACATGTATTTAGACGTACAGAAGGATTCCTATTGTCAGGAAACTTAAAATCACATTTAATCCTTAGCTTTTTTAAGCGCTCAACTTTCCTAATGGTCAGTGTTCTAAATACTCCGGGAGACCAGGAACTCACTCAAAAACTTGCTAAACTTCTTTCAGGACTCACTTATTACGTTATTTTCACATTGCGCCTTCTCTCTTTTCACTTTCCCCCCACAGCTCTTCTCTTCCCTTTTCGCTCATCCTCTGGCTCAGTGACTCCTTATTTGATAATTCTCTGTATTTTCCTTTTTTTTCTTCCCCTGCAACCAACTTGCTGTGGCCACAAAATTTGATTTTAAATTCAAAGGAAATTTCCTCCAAGAATCTTGGAGGTCTCTGATAGAGTCACCTTTTTCTTCTGAAAGCCAAATATTTCGACAACTTTTTCTTGGCAAGTTGACAGCGTTTTGGGGGGTAAAATTCTGATTAAATTACTTGGCGTTTTGCAATATTTTCTCGCATGACATACAATTATTTTAATGAAATAATTTCAAGATTTCTTCCAAAATAAATATTCTTAAATGAATTCATAAAAATGTAATTCAGTATTAATATAAAGTATAGACTGATTTTTCAGAGCTACTGGCGTTGTTAATACTAACAGTTCGCTGAAGATTTGGGAAGAATTTTTGAAAATTATTAGCTACTAGTATAAAAGTTTATTATCCACAGTTGGGAACAGATGACAATCCCAAAATTGTGTCTCCAGAAATCTTCAAAATTGAAATTTCCTGCCGAACCAGAAAGTTGAGTTGCTATTTGACACACTTGCAGTAATTTTTCCACACTTGTTCAACAGTGAAATCCTCTTTTTGGACATATTATTTCAGCAAACCCAAGCTGCAAAGTCTGGCAAAGCGAAGGGAAAGGCTTGAAGGAGAGCAGGAGACAGAAAAGCTCCGTTGTTCTCACGGAGCTAAAAGAGCTACAATGAAAATCAATTATGAGACAACAGGGGGAAGACTCTGCAAAGCTTCTGCTCAACTTCAGTTTTGAGATACCAAATGTAGGTGTACATAGTATATAAGATATGCTATTACTGTGAGTAGTTGGAGGAGCAGAAAATCATCTAAACACTCTGTGACGACGCTATTGCTGATCTCCCTGGACTATACGAGTTTTTGCAAAAAGATGAAATTTATAGGGTGTTGTATTGCAAGTGTAATGTAATATTAAAGTGTACTAGTGTACTATATTAGATGCATAATAATACCCAGAACGTTTTACTGTGTATGTATAATAATATAAGAGGAACCTGTGCTTGGGAGAAATGCGGCGGCATCAACTTGATTGCCTGTCGGTAGATCCCAATAGCCGTTTTAGGGTCATCATCTTCCTCAACGAGGAGCTTGCCATAGCGGAGGAGTGCGGTTACTTTGGCCTCGATATGGATCCTCAAGTCCTTAACTCCTTCGTCAGATAATTTGAAGCACTTCTCGTAGTACTCCATCGCCTCCCGGCTCCTCCGCTGTCTTATTAATACTTGCCCGGCATTTAAATACGCCGCTGTAATACAAATAAAACAACCAATTTTTAATAGATATACACAACTCGCATTCAATTGCGGGAGATTGAGATTCAGAGCTACAAAGTACTTATGATTATACTTAAATTGTAAATTCTTATATAAAACTTGGTTTTATGTAGAATAGCATTCAGTTTGCATGTAAAATTGCTCAGCTTTGGAATTGGTTTACAGTTTTAGTTATAGAATCTTGTGCTTCAAACTGGCAAAGTATCGTAAAATATAATATTTGCACGTATGTGTAGTTTCACATATAAAATGGTGGCGTTGTAGTTTGGACATAGTTTTTGCTTTGGGAGGGAAAAAATAAAAAGGAACCATCATCGTAAAGCCATTTCTGCCTTTAGAGTTGAAGTCATTTGGAGTAGGAATTTTTTCACTAAATCCCATAACAGCATGGCATATTCCAGATGACTTGGCGACATTCCCCAGGATTCATAAGCCATTTGTATTGTAAGCACGAAATCAAATTATAGCATGGGAGCAGCAGCATAGGCAGAGATCGCCCAGGAAAAAGTAAATAGTCAAAATACAAAACGGGAGCAGAGTCTACACTAGGAATAATGTGTTTCCGTCCACTTTTTATCGCTTTTAAAGCCTTTTTCCCTTTCGATACAACTATCAGAACCTTTCAAACTTGCTCTTTTACTTACACCACCATACATTCACAATTGTTACTCAAGCCGTTTTACTCGCTTTTACTTACAACCTACTCCATACTTCTGGTTTACTTACTTCTACAATGCTAAGCGGCCTTAGCAATACTTTTCTTACGGCAAAAGTTATACTCACAATGCATTACTTATGGTAACATATATGTATACAAGGCTTTCCGCACAGCAAAACACCCATTGGCAAGCTTTCTTTTGCGGAGAAAGTTACATTCGAAATGCTTTACTTATGGCACAGCCCATGCTTCCCAACTAGGAACTCTGCTTTCCCAGCCCTTTACTTATGCACAAGCTGACTCAACATATTTCTCACAAGAATCATAATATTGAGGAGATAGGCGAAACTAAAACGGCTGTAAAGCTTTTAAATTTGACTGCAATACAAGAATAGCAAGCAAAAAAGTAGTCAAGGAAGAGCAGAAAATGGATTGCGTGAAAAAATGTAACTATGCGGATTCCGCCGTGTTTTTCTAACATAAACTCTTATTTTATAGTTTTGAGTATACTCCTCCTCCTCTTCTTATAATATTAGGTATACTTATTTATTCCAAAAAAAGGCATGAAATACCTCACAGAGAAATTGCAAATTGAGAAAACGTGAGGAGGGGAAACGAAAGCCTCACAATTGCGTAAACGGCAGTTAATCACACTACAATGATTTTTTTAATGTTCGAATATATCACTATAGTTATTTGACCATTGTCAGAAACAAAATAGCAATATATTCCTGCTTATCTCAATGAAAGGGTCATAAACGCGGGTGAAAGCTTCAAGGAAATGGGTAATCTCTTTACTACAATATTACATTAGCTCTCAACCTATTATGGCATCGTAGACAATACTGGAGTGTATGTACTTATAACACATATGAAGGCTATATGTGCTGTATGCACTAACAAATATGCAACCACACACGGCAACACATGAGAAACCCCTCCTTATATAGTACTTCTCCTGTGTGGTGTGAGCTAAAACGAAAACCTGGTTTTTCTAGAGCGGAATATTCCCCAAAAAACCCCAAGTAATGGCAACTTCTTCAGCTCATAATTTCCCCATGAGTCATAATCAATATATAAAAAACGAGTGACATCGTCCGGTAATGGAAGGACAAAAACATAAAAAACCTTGAAGGAGGTTAGCCCAAACCAAGAAATATGGAAGTTAGCAAAGGGAGACGCTCAAATTTGAGGAAGGGCGAGAGCTTAAATAGCAGTAGCAATAATGCCGTTACCAAAATTATCATTTTTAGTGCGTCCAGGGACATCGTCGGTTTATGGCGGAACTCAATTTAATGGTTTTTATTACTTATATGACGATTATTCCTAATGGAAACTACATGAAGAGCGATTATTAAAATGGGAGGTTGGCGACGAATTTACAAAATTGAGAGATAAAATTGCTACCGTTATTGAGATACGGAAAATAAAATTAATAAAAATTATGATTAAATCGTACAGCTATTCTTGCCAATGAGAACAAAAAATTGAAGTAAAATTAGTTGGCAAATTGCAAACTTAAACGAGTATTGAAAGAATATTGGTATCGTAAAAAACTTTCAAAATTTGGACAAGAATGGATTTAAAAAATGAAATGACTAATTAGGAACATAACAAGACAAAAAATAGTGAAAACGACAATTTTGAACTAAAATACTTAACTTAAATACTTAAAAAAATACTTAACAAATTTTAAGGCACAGCAGTGATTGGCGTTTTCTAGAATGGGAAGTGAAAGTAAAGAAGGTAATACGAGCGGAAAGGATCTCAGTACAACAAGAGGAGTTAGGAATGATGGGGATCGAAAAAAGCAAGAGTTTCAGTAGCAGCTGGCCATCCCAAGTGGGCAGAGTCACCATTGTTTTGATGACTTTCAGGAAGTAACTTGATAACATTACCTTCTCCCCTACCCCTTTCTTTTTCTCTCAAAGTTAGAAAACGAAAAGGAAGTATTGAAGAACAAGGGGATTCCCTCCAAGAGAACTTATGATGAATGGCTGACGCCAGAGTCCTCCTCATCTCTAATCATTCACTTACTTTATCTTCCGATTTTCCTGTGAGAAACTTTTCTTGAGGAGGCGCGCTCCAATTTCTTTTCCTACCAAGTATTACCTTTCTTCATGATTGCTAACCCCGAGAGGATAATATGTTATACCGTGGAAATGATGCACCTCCAGGCCATATTAACATTCAAGAGAGTGAAACAGGAGAAATGTAAGAGGAGAAAGCTGGTGAAAATAAAGACAAGCATTGCTTGAATGCCTGGAAACTTTCTTTCTTAGAGTTGGCGATTCAGAGGAAAAGAAAAAACAAAGTTTGGGAGTAATGGTGAATGTATTATCATGAAAGTACAATCAGAAATAAAACGTCGCAAATTAAGCGGAAATCGAGAAAAATCCGAGCAATTAATTAGCGGAAACATGTGAAAAAGACTGGAAACATTTTTTTAGCATACGAAAAGTATGTTCAAAAAATGTTATGTAATAGGTAATAATACTAGCTACAATTTTTAACATATATCGCGGTTTGACATAAAAGCAAAAGTCAGATGTGAACTCCGAATAACGGCTTTCATGTACACTGTTGTAGCAGAACTATATCAAAAAGGAAAATTTCAGAGATATTAAATTTCCAGAGAGAGGAACCCGTGGCCGTAATTTGTCTCGTCAAGAGAGAAAATGGAAAATGCTGAGAGATTATTAATTGTCTCTCATTTAGTCCTTATTAAAAATTAACAGACTAAAGTGGGCCCCACACCTGATGGGAAATCAATTTCATAACCCATCATGAAAAAGTGAAGTGGTGGAGCACCATAAGAGCAATTGTAAACTACTGTAGTGGTTATTCATTTGTGAAAACGTACTTCTCCCGGAGTTATGTTATATTCATATAACGTTTAGAAACACGGTCCTTACAGACATAATCCTTTTGTTCTCAATATTTATGTATAATATACTTCATCGACAATCCTCATAAATGCATAAACACTGTATACGTGTACATATGGCATATAAATCCCACGTTTACTTTGGTGGAGGGAATCCAGAGGGAAAGGAAAGGAAAAGAGAAGATGGAAGGGTTTGTTTTCATCGGTCATGCTTGTTGTTTCACTTGGCTGATGCCATTAGTGAGTATTTTCAGAGAGTGGGAAAAGGTTAAGTAGACAACTTGAGTGCTCAAGAGTTTGTTTCAATGAGGACAAAAGTACTCGGCAATTGAACAATAAGGATGCCTCTGCGAGTGCTATTTCAAAGTCTGACTCTTTCACTTACACTTTTCCTCTTCTTTCACCACCAACAACACAAATGCCAGTTTTTCGGCAACAAAATAATGAATCCACCCTATCCTAAAGTTTGCCATCTGTTGCTGCTGTTTATTGGAAGAAAGTAAAGGAAATAAATTTAAGGGAAAATGAGAACATCCATTCATAAAATATGTGGACAGAAACAAAAAACAAGAGTACAGAAATAGGAAATACATATATGAAGGAATAAAACAAAAAATTATAGGCACATATACATGTACAAGATAAAAACTCTATACAAGTTGCAGAAATGAGAGCTAAAATATTCCCTCCGATGAAAATTGTTCTTCAAAATATCATTTACACATTTCTCCACGTCTTCAACGCAGTTCACATTATATAAATTCTATGTTCATTTTGCTCCATGCGAGGATTTTTGCATAACATAAAATGATGGGGAAACGTACATAATATTAGATGATAAAAATGTGATATAAAAAATAAACCAAATAACATATAAACGGAATAAAAAATCCGGAATAAGAAAGCGCGACTTTAAAAACATGCTGAATGGCATTATGGCCATGGAAATTGTAGTGAATTTCTTTTAGAATTTATCACGGACGGACACAAGTCACATTTTTCATTTCTTCACAACCCAGAAAAGATATACTTGGTGTAAGAATAATGACTAGCGAAGCACTTTAAATACACTCGCCATATTTTAAGCTCAACCGAGAATGGAGTTAAATCGGAGAAAGTTTCCGAATATATTTACATATGTATATGTATATATGAACATACGCCAATTATATATGTACGCTCTGTTAGAATACTTGTCATATCAAGAATAAACGCATTGAAAAACGAATCCGAAAAATGTTATAGAACGTCTTGTGTCTCCTCACTTTTCCATCTCTCTCTCTCACTTGCCCGATGATGACTCTCGGAAGTAGTCTCCAACAGTTTCTGTCTCCCTTCCCCACTAAATAAATAGACCTTTGCCAAGTCAAATTTATGCACTTATGCATGATCATAATAAATACATTTTCTCTGGCTCTCACATCCACAAATGTTTGCACTTCCTATTCCCTCCGTCGTTTCATACTCAGTTCAGTGGCTGGCTTCTACCGAACTGGAGAAGCTTATTCTCCTTAGTTTGTATGATTCACAAAGGGAGGAATCCCCAGAATGCATGATGTAGTGTGTATTGTGGAGAGTCCTGTGGGGAAATGCAGTTTTCGAGTATATTTGTGTGAATTACATTGTTTTCCCTAGCTTTCTCCACACTTTATAGTTAATGGACCTGGGTTCAGGACTTGAATTCCAAGGGTTCTCTTCTGACAAACAGTTGTTCTAAAGCTGGATCGATGTTCATACTCGGGCTGCTGTTCATTTTTAATCTATTCCAAGCAGTTGCTTTAAGATATTTGAGGCTTGGAAAGGGACTCATGTGCTTGCATTAAGACCGAAATCCTTGGTTTATTTCTCTTCGCTTGAGGTATTCAGAAAGTTAAGTGAACTTATAAAACGTATTAGGTATACATTATACCTGCTATTAGTATTAACTTATTAATTGCCTTATTTGTCCTACAGGGAATGTTATTTTAAGTACGTCCTCTATAGATTTTTTAATTTTAAAAGAAAATTATATACCTCAAATATCGATTTTCAAAAAAACTTAATTCATATATTGTTTAAATAATTTGGAGGTACTTAATTACTATTTTAGTAAAATTAAGTAACAAATTTTAATCAATTTTATACTATAATAACATTTGCTATGCTACACAATACTATTCAACAAATATTTATCTCGTTTAACTTCACTCTTCCGGTTCTTCAAGTAGTTAAACTAAAACTCACAAAACAAGATTCAGCCGCCTGAGGAGAGACGAGTGAATAGCAATTTATCCTTCACCCAGTCACCATGCATGGTTTTGCAAAAGTAACTAAGCATGAGAATTTTCGAAAGCTATTTTATATATAGAGGCTACTGAGAGTAGCTATAGAATAAGTGAACTGTAACCTGCTAAAGTAAGTTGTAGAGCGACAGTGTAAAATTTACAACGTCTAAACAGCATGCTAGCTATATAATAACATATAAGAATATAGTATAAATACATGACTGTATTAGAATTTTAAGATTCATATTTTGCATTGTAAGGAGGGCTTGTTCTTATATAAGACTGTGTGGAATCTCTCCTGTAAGTACCAACTAATGCGTACATTTTCTGTTAATTATTCTACATTAATTGCTTTCTACTTCCACGATTATTTCTATCTTTCTCTGCCTAATAACTGGCAATATATTTGTCTTGCTCAAGACCCTTGTCTCTTGCTTGCCTTCACCCTTTCTTCTCCCTTGTGCTCAGGAATAATTACGGGAGCAGAACATCTCTCAATAAATAAGCCAACGTAGTATGTGCATATATGTATCCATATAATAGTTTGTGCGAATACAACTTTAGTACTGTTTTCTCATTGTATTCTGGGGGATCTGTATGTTTATATGGTTAAAACCTACCTGTATAAATAAGAGTAGATATTCTAAGTGTAATATTCAACGTAATATAGACTTATGCATTATAAATTCGGGATTCATGTGTGCAATGCACATTTCGGCTGTCTGGAGATGCCAATGGGGACCTAACCCCCTCCCCGCCAGACAAACATGAACCCTCACGATGTTGTGAGACTCGTCCATTACATGACTATTGTATGTACATGTTGTGTATAGCTTCAAGTTTATCCTCCCTTATTGCTCCCTACAATCCAACATTGTTTCCTTGAAGGTAATAATGGCATTTGAGCACAGACGTGTAGAAAGTTAACACCATAAAGACAGGAGTAGACGTAAACCAAGGATAGGGTGCGAATAAAAGTAAAACAGTTATAAATGGTATTCCCACGCTATAAACACACACTGTCGGAATAAATTCATGCTAATTTAACGCCATTGCCTCCTCAAGGAAATGTGATCCAGTTAGTGTGTTTCTCTCTGCAATTACTTCAAAAAGACTTGTAGAGCTCCTTCATACAACAGTGAAAATATACAGAGCATGGAATGAGTTGTCGTCCAAGTGGAGCCATAACAGTTATAATACTTACGTACCTACGATTTGGCTATAGTATACGCATAAATAATGTACAGTATTTAATGCTAAATGTTGCATCACGATTTTAAATACTGTACTTGGCTTCTGCAAATACAGCTCCCATTACTTCATGCAAGTGTACTACATTACTTCTATAAAGTCCGTAATACACTACATTTACAAATTACATTTTAGTCCTAAATTATGTCGTCTAAATTTACTATTAGTGTGTGCCCAGCTGAATTTGAAAGGGATAGTTGAACAACCTTGGAACATCAGAGCAACCTAAACCGTTGCGAAAGCCTAGCCGTTTAGTCCAATAGCCGTCTACAGAATGGATTTTTGACCATACGGCCGAATTGAAGGTGACAGCTGAGACCATAAAATGTTATGACGGCACAGCTTGGCTGAAACTCGTTATTGTATCTTCACTGTATCGTTTTGGCATAGATACATGCCTTAAACAGGATATCCCGAAGTACCTCAACACTGTCTAAGTTCGAACGAAAGTACATATCTTGTAGTAACGCGTTATTGTATGGGGGTAGAGGGTACGACTTATGTACATAATAATACATTAATGTATTTACACATACCCACTGATGTATAGTAGAGGAGATGACTGATACCGCATTGGATATGCAGGCTGGTGAAAGAGTCATTACAAATTGAAAATAATAATAGGATCCTGGGATGAAATTGTGACGGAGAAAGCTATCAATAAAATGAATAGATACAAGGATTGAGAGCATGGGAAAGTGATACACTGCAGGACGTGGATAGTCGGGCGAAAGTATCTTTTTTCGGTACAACATATGAGGGCTGAGCTTGATACAGACAGCAATATGAGAGAGGTATAGCTGAAAGACTGGCTGTAAATACACGATACAAGTATACTCTAGTTGTTATTATATAAGTGAGTGATGTACATAAGGAAAGGCCTGTGAGCAGACACATATGTGTTTGGAGGAAAGGGGAGAAAGAAGAGTGTAAATTGTAAAATCAAAGCAGCCATGATGAATTACATGGAAGAATCATAATAATAATGTACCAGAGGAGAGGTTGTAAACTTATGTACATAGGGAAAATACAGCCGTCCCGGCTTGCTAGGATGAGACGGCATGGCATGCAGAAACCAATGAAATGAGAGCGTGCAAGATTCATGGTTGGTGGAAAAACCATTAGAAAATGATGGGAAAGGAAAGAGCTTCCCGCAAGCACATAATAAATAGCAAATCATGATGCAAAAGGACTTGCCTTGTTCCCTTCGACTTCTTCTTCGTCTTCCTAGCTAAGCTCTGCATTTACTTTGTTATAAAACTAGTAAAGTTTTATGTACGTATCTTTTGTATAGGTAATTCATTTGTAAGTTAACCATGTCTGTAGCCTGCGTTACATAGCATATACCATTATGAAAAATCATTTACTATACAAAATGTTGTAGTTATACAGTACTAAATCCTTGTACTACAGCATGTTTTCGCGAACATTGTTGTTGCTTGCTGACGTAAGATACCGTACAGTCATACGATGAAGCAAGACAACATATCCTTATAATGAAGATGAAGCGTACACATAAGGAGGAAGTATATATCCTACCATGCATATAACTGTGAATTGCTAAATAAACACCTTGAGCAATATACGGAAAGACAGTTGTTAAGCAGAGACGCAGGTCCTTGCACCATCCACGAAGCTATCTGTATGTCAGTAGTGGCATTTATGCTTCTCGCAAGAAGCATCCAGGGATTGTCATTAATCTATATATAAGTGTGGATATATTGTTGTAAGTATACAATCATGGTATCTATATGTGAACAGCAGTGGAGGCGAGGCAGAATGCAGCCGCAACTCATTCTAATTACACTCATCCATCCATTCGCCAGGAACTCTCAGCTTCTGTTTACACTTTCCCCATGTACTACAGATATAAAGATTCTAAATTACAGAAACAGCTTTGCACCCGTAGATAGTTATGACGAACTGGCCGTGTAAATTTTACTGCATGTAATTTACCTAATTACAGCTATGCAATTCTAAATACTGAAATTTTCTTGATTTTTGCTTGGAGCTAACTTGGTTTGTAAGTTTCAACACGATATAAGTGAATTGAAGGGTAAATTCGCTGTACTAATATATGAAAGTAACTTGGTTTGTACACAAATTTAGATAAATTTGCACATGATGTTAACTGGTTTGGAATGTAAAATGAGAGATTGTTCGTGAATTTAGGCACGTTTGCATTAGAACGTAAAACTACATTTGCAAGTTGCACACAAAGTAAAACTTGGGATTAGTACTACAAGAGCAATTCCATCCTCACAGATACAGTTTGAAGAATAAATCCAAAATAAGCAACGCTAATTGAATATAAAGACGAGGAGTGTACAGTCGTAAGTTTACAACAGGAAAGTAGGAAAAGAAGGGGAAAGTTTCCTTGACTTGTTGTTATTTTTCCATCCAAGCAAACTTCCAAGCAACGTCCTGTTCCTCCGTACCTTTGAGCAAAACATACTTCTTGAGGCATTAAGTATGCAAACGGCTCTATATCCTACCACATGTCCTCAAGCACACAAAGTATGTATCAACTTCTTTTACAACTGAACTTCACTTGTATAAGCACAGTATGTATATTCATGCTTGCATAAACAAAGATCCGAAATGCAAAACTTGATATCGCTAGACTGCACCCCTTCGTTTCTACACACCGAAACACACGGTAGAATTACAAAGCTCGGTTGTCTCCACAGAAGTTGTAGAAGCTACAGAACTGAGGACACGAGCTGACAAGACACGCTGTATAATTTCAGTGAAACCCGACCACTTCGACAGCCTTTCATTATACATTGCAACCCCCGTGAAATACCTACCTTAGGGTTGGAAACTGCCCCTTTGGAAATTATTAGAAGGAATGATACCTCTACGTGATACTTGTACCAGTATTTATGTATTTGCTTTTTATAGACACTCGGTACGTCGTTATGTGATACTGCTTCATTATATTTGTGAGGCTACATGAAACTTACATGTTAGTTTACAAGTTCAATACTGTTATATATGCATACATGCTTACGTGTACTGATGGTACCTGAATGCGACAGAGTTGTGAAGAGTGAAGATACACACAATACATGTTCACATACAAAGGGAGCTTGTCAGGAAGGCGAGCTCCATAATTATAGAATCAGCTGGTGGCTGATTCTAATACCAGTGCAGCGAAAAATTGTAGCCTTGGATAGTGAATAATTGATCGATACACTGCCTCCGACGTGCTTTCCTAGCCCCACTCCCTCTACATATACACAATAATCATCTTACGTCTTCGCTTACTGAAACTTAATAATAAACAACAGTCGCCGTCAAGTACCATTTACCCCACAATTCCTAGATGTTGTATGAGTCATCCATAAGGCTTTGCAAAAAAATAATCTCCATGACAGGATTTTACGATTATAGATTATTATAGTATTGCTCATTGGGATTCATGGGGACTCATTGGAACCAACAAAGTCTTCGTTGGTTTGGGAGAAGACACTTTATTACAAACTAAAATACAGGTTTATATGTATATGCTTGAAACAAGATGCTACTTAGGGATATTTAGACTTGTTATAAACCTGCTTGATGGCATGAATTAAATTTGAGTTAAGGCACTAAATTAGCACATGGTAACTCCGAGTCCATTGTCATGTTTTAAGTTGTGTAGCAAGTAGCAATTGTTTCTTCGCACAAAACTTTCTCCTTAGCATGCTCGCCAAGTTGTGCAAGACAGGATAATTATATATTAACTTTCATGTAAACTTGTGTGCATAATTATAGCAATACAATATATAAACTTGCTACTGCGAACCAAATACTATTTACGCATACTTTTACAACCCAGCATTTTCAGGTTGCCCAGATAACTACATTAGCAAAGTGGAGATCAATAAGAAATGCTGATGTTGTTGAGGAAGAAATTCTGGTTCGAAGCAGCAGAATTTATATCCGACCGTATGAAAAACCAACTCTAACGAACAATGGTCTATGCGTAAAACAGTAGAGCCAGCGAGAGGGGGAACATAAAGTTTGTCAGCTGAATGGGTGGATAATGTGGCACCTATACATATGTATATATACTTATACAGTATATATATACACTATATATATACTTGGCAATATATAGTCAAACTTATAGAGCGTGTTATATGCTACGTGTACATAGTGTTATCATACATGTCATATCTAACAATCGTAGTGAAGAACAAACCAAAGATACTTGGGCATAACAAGAAGCAGACTGGAGGAATAATAGCGGCAACCTACATAATCAGTCAGTTGCTAAACTCAGCATGTTCATCGAAATGCGCGGAAGGAGTGAATAAACTTCGGCTAAAATTTGAAAACTTTTTCCCCCGCATAGCTCTAAATATACCTGTACCAAAACACTATATATATATACATAGATAGGCATTACAAGAATTAACGCGCTCCACAGAAAGGATTCCGTATATACAGTGTATTAGTATGCTTTCGTCCGAATGGTCCTATACAGAGTCAACCAAGACCAACAAGAGAAAAAAGAGAGAATAGAAACAAAACAAAAGTTTTCCTTCACACAAGAGGATAATAGCGGGAGAAATTCAAAAGGGAACAGCAGTAGAAAACAAGTTACATCAACTAGATTCACACCTTTTTCAAATCACTACCCACACATACATAGCCATTCTTTCCCACTACAGTTCCAGCTACAACATCCCAGGTCGCTGAGCAAACCCCATCATCGACTTTCCATGTCTCTTTTTTTATAACGACCATAAAACCACAAAAGCTCAAAATTATTTACAGCGTAAAAAAGTGGAGGAATGTGTTGGAGAAAGCCAGAGGAGGTAGCAGTAACACGTTCCGGGTAAGAACTCCGAGAAAATTATTATTACTTATATTCCTCGCACTGGTGAGTGTCATTTATATATTCCATGTACCTATGTATAAGGCTTTGTACCTATATGCTCCCCCCACTGAATACCATGCACGTACATACATATAGCCAAAGGAGATGATGAGCACCCGAAAACCAAAAAAAAACAGAAACTGTTGAATGTGCGTTGGAGAGACTTGCTAAACTTTTGTAATGGAACAGCAGAACAATAATAAAAAATGCTTGTGCAAACTTGCACAATCCCAAGGATTACCCTTGCACTGATCTACTTCCAAGTTCACTTTCTCCTGCAAATTTATCATGGAAACATTGTTTTTCCAATGCAATTTAAGCGAGAAGAGTACAAACTTTTACCGGTTTCATGAGTAGCCATTCTTTTTGACTGCAATTTTGCAGAGGCTTTAAGGCATTGAAAGTCTTTGAAACCCCCTGAAAGTACTTAAACCCCATTGAAAACATTTGATATAGCGCTGAAAACTATGGTGCTACCTTGGAAAAATCCTGAAATTATTGCTTCCCTCTCTCTAATAATACACAGACGACGGATAAACGACAGAAATAAAGTGAATTTGCGTGTTGAGAAAGCGGGTTAAGTTAATACGTCCAAGTAAAAAAAATTGCAGCCGAAGGAATACAAAAGACGGAAGAGAAATAAAAAATATAATTATTACTATAAGTGAAATAAAACTAGGCGTCATGCAAGCCTCCTGAAAACTTTCGGGGCTAAGTCCACCCCGCCTTTTTTTGTATACTTTTGTATTCGCTATTTACAGGTCTCAGGTGCGTATGCTAATTATACGGGTAGACACACGGGTCAAGTTGTTATGTGTTTGTAACACAAGAGGAAATACCAATTTTGTACTTCATGTTATTTTACTGGAGTCGACAAAAATACTAACAACACATCAACATGGATTTCTTCAAGTCTTTCAGAGCAATTTAAAAGCAGCGCAATCAATGTAGGTGCCTAAAATAAGATAAATGGTGGTAAGAGGTTTTTAGCAAGGCACAAGTACTGAGCCGTTTAATAACACAGTGAATGTTTATTATCCCATTCTGGATTGAATTTCTTTTCCATAATCAACCAATTTGTTATTTTCATTAACAAACGTAATCTACTAATAATATAATTTATAATTATTATATTATCTAAATAAAATACATTTGAAAAATTCAAACATTTAAGAATTTGGCTTTACTGCTTCCTTCAACTTGTATGCTACAACAGCCCACTTGTGGCCCGATTGAACTATCATGATCACTTAGATTTACATATGAATGCCCATAGAATTCACACATTTCATGGGCCAAAAACTATCCTATAAGTGTCCAAAGGCTTTGCAAACGGAGAAGAAAAAAAGTTCAGAGGAAATTACAGACACGCAATCTGTTAGCCCGGTTAGCCGCAGACTTTTTCGTATTTAAGACTAAAACTAAATGCATAAAAATACTTGCTATAGGAACGTTCTAAGCAATAACTGACACACATATATGATTGAAAATTGGAGATATCATATGCTGAATTACAGAAAAAGAATAGGCGGAATGCTTGAAAAATACAAATATAGGGAAGAAATATCAGTAAAATAAAAAAGGAAAGTGGAAACAGGCAAAATACCGTAAAGTATACAACCAAAATTCATAAACATGGAGCAAAATACTAAAAGAAAAATATAGGTAGAAAACAAAGAAGATCAAGAAACAACTACAAGGGACAAAATACGATAAAGATATATGGAAAATAAAAAAGATACAAAATAAATATAAGAAGAAGACAGTAAGCACAAAACCGAACCCAGAAAAAAAGCGAACGAAATATATGTATATAAGAGGATATTTGCCATTTGGGAGTGTAGAGACATACGGTAGTTAAAAGAAAAGGATGAGTGGCTGCACTAGAGGTAAAGTTATGGTGGAAATGATAATTCGGAAATGATAGGAGCGTGATTTATTACAAAAATTAGTTAAGGAAGAACACCCGACTGAAGGAGCATTGTGTGTTATGGAGGTAAGTCATTTGTATCAACGTCGGAGATTCCCCATCTAACTTACGTATAACATTACTCTTCTCATACATATTTTTCCATGTTACTACTCCTGCCACTGTTGCATGTCAAAAGTTCAGGCTCTAAAAGCATTTTCCCCCAGTACCTCACATTTCCCAAACAGCTCTTGCCTTTCCACGTGCTTTACCTCCATAGAGCATAACTTAAACACTGTGTACTGTGCATAAACCAGCAACTTATTCCGCCTTATTTCCTTTTACTATTCGGCCAAAGTGCATGTTGTTTTTGAAGATAAAAAAGGAAAAGCGCTACATATACCGCCGCGCCGAAATTCTTACTTCTAAAGGAAACTCATATATCTACATTCTTATACATAAGAAAAAATTTCTACTTGGCAAGGAACGTCCTAATGTGCTAAGGAACATGTACACTATGTACAACAACTTATATATGCTACGAAAATTATACTAAATCAGTATTGGAAAATAGGCAGTTACGGAAGAGTACATATATAGTTATAGCCAGGATAAAAAACCAAGAAAAATCAGTACGGAAAAGTGTGTTCAGCAATACCAAACACTATAGAAACGATATACAGGGAACGAAGCACGGAAGAAAAAGCAGGCATTTAAATTAGGATCGGCAAATGATTACAAGAAGAAAATTCCTGATGGAGCATACATAACGCGTTCAAGTAAGACAAATGGGGAAGGGAAAGTTAAGCTGAAAGGCGTTTGTAAAATTGTGGGGTCATGTCAGAGTAGCCGTATCTACAAACCATGTGAATGACGCTTTATATAATACATTCGTATATACTCAATAACATATACGGTGGGTAGTATATTTGTAGCTATGTATCTACTTGGGTATAAAAAATGTTACACTAGGAAAATAATTGAATAGATACTCACGAGCTAGTAGAGGTCGAAAATGAATGGCAGATCGATAGGAAGTCAATGCCTCATCCAGTCTCCCTTGCCCTTCAAGCAGCAGGCCCCTGCAAATAAAATAGGTAGATCCATGCATGTAAATTAAACTTGCTCAATAATTCATTCACACCTTTCTTCCAACTGTCAAGCTCCACTCCTGTCTCTCTCACTCTCTGTGTCACGTCATAATGGGGGCGCACATGCAATCTCACCCGATTTCCTTCCTGCTTTTCTCCACTACTCTCCGCGGGATGATTTTTCCACCTTCACTCTTTTAACTTTCTCGCTAACTGCATCATCCCTTTTACTATATTTCGTTTTTTAGCTCTTCATTTACTTAAATTATATTGTCACACTATACTTCAATTAGGATGTCATTGCATTCAAATAAATTAACTCATCATAACTCTAGTAATGCCAATTGACTGTGTTACAAAATGATAGTACAAACGGTAATAATTTCGGCATTGAATGCTGCTCCTTAGATGCTAAATTGAAATATTAAAAAGTGTAGATTGAAGCCCCTACGAAAAAGTTGCCTCTCCACGTTCCACCCGCACATATGCCATTGCTCACAGTTCATTCACTCGCGGCAGGTGCTCCAAGAGCAGAACTAATGTAAGCGGTGTTTTGTTTGGGGAAGAAAGAGAGAGAGGAAATTCCTCCGTTGGAGTAGAGAAAGCCCCGCGTCCTATTCTAACACTCCTCCAAAGTATATATCTCTTGTTGGCAAGTGGAAATCAGAAAAATGGTTATTCGGTTACACTATTACTTGAGATGTCAGATGCAGAAATCTCTATTCACTCTCTGCTTCTCCCTGTCAGGCTTCCTTTTCTTTCTCTTCCTCCTCTTTTTCTTGGTAATGGAAGGAAAAAATCTTTTTTAAAGTCTCCAGCTTTTCTACTCTTGTCCCTTATGTATAGGCAAATTCCCCAGCATCAAGTCATCATTGTGTGGAGTACTTGGGACACGCTCTGTTCATCTCTTTTTTCTTATTCCACTCGCACTATTACTTAAAACCCGGCTTCATGTATATTCATGGGCCGTTCACTCCCCTTGTAAAATCTTGAGGAAAGCAAGTGGTATTAATTTCACTTGGTTTTTACAATACTGTATATTTTACGCTGAACAACATGGGTGTTATATGATAGAATATGTTGGGGATGCTGTCCAGATTTTTCCCAAATACCAACAGCAGCAGCAGAAGAGAGTGAGGAAGTAAAAAAAAAAGGCTTGTAACATTAGTCTCGGTTCTAATATTTCCTAAGCAAAAACGTAAAAAGGAACATCGTCAGGGAAAGAAAGTTTTCTTGAAAATGACACCGCTCAATATTTTCTTATTCCATGGCAGTCAGCAATCGTGGGACAGTCTCAGGGCTGAAGAGACTCCGAGCTCTTCTTGGCCTATACCCAACAACTCAATGGTTCTCTCCGTCAGAGACAAACTTTCTCATTCTCTTCCCCTTCATCTATCTCTTATTGCTTCGCTCTTCTTTGACTCATTCTAATAGGAATTTCTATATCACCGACCTTAGTACATGTTATCGAATCGTTAGTACGCGTTATCAGGATTTTAATACACTTTATCAGGAACCTTAGTATATGTTTTTTGGGACGTGGGTACTGGTTATCTGAAACCTTCGTACATGTTTTTGGGTTTCCTCGAACCCTAATGCATGTTGTCAGGAACGATAATACATGCCATCTCAAAGTTTATAATGCATGTTGGCATGAGTCTTTAATACATATTTCCAGAACTTTAATACATGCCAATTATAACATCCTCACAATTACTATATAAGAAACGGATGGATGGCCGGAGTCAGCTTGTTTTTATAAAATCTTAAATGTCCCAATAATTTACTCCTTCCTGACAAACTACTTTAGCGTGGAGATGGGGATTGCAGACAGTGAAAAAACCTTTGCGGTAATTCCAAACGTTCACTTTCTCTCAGCACTGGCAAGCGTCCGCAAGTAAAATCCTTTTATTTACTACTAAATCCGCTGTGAGTGAGATTTACTGACGACAGTTGGATTTAAAGCCACCTTCCCAGCTTGAAATTGCAGTAGTAAATTTGAAATTGGGAGAGCGAGGAGAAATTTCAAATAATATAATAGAGTACATTTAATTTAATTTGCTAAAAAAAACAAATTACTGCAAGAGATAATAATATTAGGGACACATGGGGATGGGACAAATAAACAAAAATATAGAATGGTTCAATTATTCAATAATTTATATAGCTTACAGGTTATAGTGAACATCCGCCATATTCGGCCTGAACCTTAGCGCCTGTCGATATGCGACCTCGGCCTCAGCCAACCGACCCTGATTGTGGAGGACGTTGCCCAGGTTGCCCCAAGACTTGGGAGGATTGACGGTGATGCCTGAACTGTAGAGTTCTTCCTCATCCCGCCAGTCCTCGTTCCGTCGAGCGGTCCTTAAGGACAGGAAGAGCACAGTGATAATAGTAGTTGTAACGAGAAGCTGCCTCACTCTAGGCCGGTTCTGTCTCTCCGCCCTCGCCCAGAGTTGGAGGAAGCCATGGCCAGCAAGGAGACAGAAGCCCACGGAAGGGAAGTACAGCACTCGCTCCGCGATTACGAAGCCTACGTAAAAAAATAGATTCGTAGCAGGTAAGAAGGGGCAGATGAGGAAGGCAAGTTCCAACAAGAAGGCTCCATGCTCTAGTGGGGAACCCAGGGTGGAACCCACTGTATCAGCATTTCCTGGTCCTTTCTTCAAAGCCGTCTTCCCCAGTGTCCGCGACGGTTGCTTGCTCCCGTTGCTACACCAGGATTTATTGACATGTCCAGCTGATCCACGTGAACCCTTTGTCCGTGAAGCGCCTTTCTTGAGAAGGGGATCCTCATATAGGCCGATGGACGGAGACTGGACGATGCAATTGTTGTTACTGCACTTGTTATGATTATGATTATGAGAATTGGAGGAGCAGCTGAGTCGACAAACATGACACAGTCGACCGTAGTCCTCACTCCCGGCCAGGGATTTATTGACCAGGCGGAAGCTAGTGAGAATTCTTCGGACGAGGAAGAAGTAGAAGAGAATGGTGATGATGTTGCGAGGATCCGAAGCTTCCGTCACTCGCGGCACAGCCTCCATTGACCAGTCATAGCTGAGGCAGTAAGGGTAAAGGAGTAGGAAAATATTAAACACAGGGAGGAAGAGGAACGTCGCCAGTCGCACACACATGTTCCCATGATGAGCTGTGGGATTATCTGCCTTGGCAAACTTCGGCGGTTCAAAACCCCCCATGAGACTCACTCGAAGATGGAAGAGAGCAAGGAAGCTGACTCCGAGGATGATCACACTCGCTGAACATTCTAATTTTCTCCAACTGGGCTGAGACTGCAATTTAAAATTTCAAAAATATTTTAAACTATATAAAATTTATTCACTGATATTTATCTCATTTTAAGTTACATTGACAATTCAATCCCAAATCTTGTTTAATGCTCACCAAACACCTATTACAATCCGTATGTGAAATATTAAAATACAAATTTGAAGTATGTAAAATACTATATGCTGCAAAATATATGTGCCAAAAATTAGTATACTTACTCCAGTAAATTACCGTATACTAAATATAATAAAACTGTTAATAGACATTAAAACATTCCTTGCACCCTTCTCATTTGTGGTAGAGGGGAGATGCCACGTCATAATTACGCGCTCATAGCTTCATCAAGTATGTGTAAGTATCTCTCCGTCTAAGTTTAAACATCTCTTTGATAAAAATTCCATCAACCTTTTATACCCCAGCCGCCTCAAATTAGATTTATTACATCTTGTCTTTCTCCTCTAATGGTGCTTTACATGGTGGGGATAAGGCTCAAGCCTGAGGTACTGTACAGTATGTACATGTAACCATTGTTGATGTATGTTGCTTTGGAACCGGAAATCAATATGGGCCCCAACATACACATACAATAAAAAAAGGTTTTTAAGTTCCGTAGAAGACAAGATACCGTGCCCCGTGCCTCATCGTGTTGTCCATATGGAAAGATGTTTTCTTCAAACGAATCTCAATACTTGTCCTACCTGTGGTATAAAATCTCTGCCTGCTCAAAATCTGGTGAAAATAGATATGCTATTCCTTTGTTTTCTGGATACAAATTGAAAATTTTGAAACACTGTTCAGCTGTGTTGCTTGATAGGATCTGATTTTCTTTATATATATGTATGTACTCTATAGATATACATAGACTTGTTTTCTACAAGGATTTTTATATTATGTAAGAAGCTGCTAAATTTTCTACGGTGGATAAGTCGTCCTTTAACCGCGCATCCCACGCAGAGCCTTATCGTTTGACTATAAATATTTCCGTGATACAGATTGAAAGTAGACTGCTACTTCAAGTTCCACTTATATGTATAAGTGAAGCAGAAGATGGGGTAGCCCGAATGCTTGTACTACTTTGGTTGAATTCCGCAGAAATACTATATATAAATGCTTCCTGCTACACAGTCAACAACATAAGTTATGGCAGGAGCAAGTTCCTTCAGCCAAGAAACTTTTCAACGCTCAATGAAGCTAGGCAAAGAATTTAGAGTGGAAGGATGGAGCCCACTACATTTCAACATGAAAGATAGTAGCCGAGTGGAGGGATTTTGGAAAATTCACTACACAGCCCAGCTTCGGACAACCAGGAGGCCTTTGGACTTTTGCAAAAGCTCCATCCCTATTGATTATATATACCTACGTTAACTATAGCGGGACATATTCGGGAAGAATCTGTGAGAAGCGTAATAGTGAACTGCAGAAATGGTCACCCAACCTATATCATGACATCTTTGTTACAGTACATCGACAAGGCTTACAGGACCTTTACATGATACAGGGTACTTGCTGGGAAACACATACGGAAAAAGTTTATACATAGTACATTGAACAAGCCTTGTAAAGAATACTCTTCTATGAAAACATATGGAATGGTCTTGTACATCAAGTCCACTGAGTGAAGGGAACGTTGATAAAAAAGAATATATACTTATATATATTATATACACCTTTTCTAACACAGAATATACTTGGACTGATACACATCTGTGAATACACATGAATTGTCATATAGCACACATTTCTGTACGTGATTTTTAATATTGCACACAATTTTGTGGATAGAGCTAAAATAGAACGCAATTTTATACATGAATCGTACCAGGGAACGCACTTTTCTGTTTGAATCACAGCATAGAAGGTACGTTTGTACACACATCAGACATGTAATGTTCTTTTTCACATGGAGTCCAATGCAACACATACTTGAAGACATGAAAACGGACACAGAACACAATTATACAGATGAGCAAGTCCCACGGAAGACACACAAGAAGTTGGACATTCGTCTGAAGCCAAAAGCCACATTTGCTCGGTAAGCAAAACCTGGACCAGAACCATATTTTTGATGGCTCCCCACTATGGGATATTCCATCTGCTTTTCCAACCCACTATTGCTCCAACTTCCCGGACGCACAATCACAGTCCATTATCAAACTTGTGACCATCTTGCTATACAGTGTTCAAATACCAGCTCTCAGCTTTCCAAAATTCTGACTCTTTTAATATTTGGGACTCCGATGCTTTCTCGCAACAAGCTCTTTTTGCACAGTCTGAGATTCAGGTCACTAGCATCTCCATCTTTTTAAACTTTGATTCTGAATTCACCATACTTAATTCACTTCAAAGTTGCTTCCTTTCTTGAGTATGTGCTAAGAACGATACGTAGTTATAATACTAGCTTATGTTATCCGGAAAATTGCTCATCATTCAATTTCATGTGGAAGAATTTAACTGTTTTATGTAAATAACATTGATTTTCTTAAATTTTGAATCTAACTACATAAATCAAATAGCAAATAAATATATGTCAATGATTTGTGTGCTAAAGATATTAAAATTTCCCTGGATGGACATTTAATTATTTTTTGAAGCACACTTTCCAAAGTTAAAAAAACACTTGCCGTATGTAGATGTGTTGTAACTACATACTTCAATAAAAACAGTGGTAAAACAGGCATAAAATGTAGCTTCAGGAATGTTTGTCTATATGTATTCAAGACATGTTAGAGTAAGCAGAGTCGAAAGATTTGTAATTCACAAGAGTAGAGGAAGTCACAGCGGCCGTGGACAATATCCCCAAAGGATATAAACACCAATGCTATCGAATCCATTTACAGGCTCCAACCTGCTCAGCTTTATAATAATGTGCTAAGTCCGGCCGGGGAATATCTCTTTTTGAAGAGTTTCCTGCGTGAGAGTAGGTTGCAAACCATGGAGAGAAACATTTTTCCTGACAAGTTACATAAACCAAACAAGAATAGAAATGTTTCTACTACTATCTATGCATGCAATCGGGTGTTTTTTTGTAACTCATGCCTCTGGTAACTTCAGATATTACAGTTCAACATCATGCTACATAACGGTCAACCAAATGTATATGCACTGACCATATAGCTTATCACAGTGCATACATACAATGTTTCGTTTGTGTACAAGGAGCTTAATAAAATCTCGACGTCCTTCTCAAGATGTTCAGGTCAAAATGACAAGTCGGTGAGCAGTCATGATTCTAATGGGGCTGTTTGGTGGCACATCCTAGGGAAATTAATAATATGTGTGACAACAGCTGGGACGGACAGCCATCACATTCTCATTGAGTGCTTCTTTATGTACTAAGCCAATTAGTGGTAGAGATTCTACTGCACATTGACATCCTATAACTTGTGGCACTGCTCTGTTCGTTTGTCATTTGATTGTATGCTCAATAAATAGAATTGTGTGGGAGCTCTTTATGTAATTACAGATACATGCCTGGCTCCACAAATGTAACAACTCAATGTTCTGCCCTTGTATTAATTATATTTATTATACTATGTTGCATCACATGGTTTGTCAATACACACCACAATCTTGTACGTACGAAGCTTTTATATTCAATTATGCATGTCTGTTTGCCAGCACCGAATCAAGTAAGGTGTATACATAGCTGAAGGAAGGTCTGTAGAAATCGATGGAGAAGCCCCACTTGAGCACACTGGTTGGCTACATCAAACTTCTTCAGCATTACTAAACAACTGAAGTTCTAACTAATAAAAATAACGCAAGCCTTAGATTGAAGAGTTTTTAATAAATTTATAATATTCAGTTTTTATAACTGACTAAATTACATATGAACGTTAGTACAAGTTCTATTCTTAAGCCTGAAGCGTCATTTTAATGTAATGTAAAATTGTGTAAATAAATGGAATTATGTAAATGTAATTACATAATTACATTTCTTTTGTGCAATGTATGAGCGTCATTTTGCATTAGTCCCCATAAGAATTCAAGTAACGAAGCTTTGATAAAAACAAACAATCACTGATGACAAAGTTAATAAATAATACACCGAGAAATTTGAGGTCTGCGCTTTGTTAAAGTAAGAAAGCCGACCCTTCAATTAGCATCACTAATTGCGTCTACTCATCCATTACTCCCGTCCTCGGACTAGCTATTCCAGAGCTCTCGACCTACGCCGCAGAACAATTAATAATTAACGAGACAGTTTTACTTCCTAAAAGCTTCCTCCTCCAACTTCACATGCAAATTTGCTTTTATGTACACAATCAAACAACCTGCTGTCTGCATTTGTGTTCCCAACTATAACTTTTCGTAATCAAAAGCTTTCCTGACGTCAGGTAAGCGTTCGAAACCTTGAAAACAGCTGTATTTGTTAAGCTATGTAGTTTCATTATTATTTAATAGTCATTTAACAACCGTTTTTGAAATACTAGTTTGGAGAGTAATGCGTGGCCAGGATGAAAACATAGTGCGTGGCGCACAATACTACATGGCAAGCAGCAATTTAAGAGTTAAAATCGCTCTGCTCTTATAAAATACTGAATTTATATTACGACAGTATGCATAAACTGACAAACATTATAACTTCCAAGCGGAATTGGCAAATAATCCCTCAGTGAACGAAATACACTTGATAAACAGTAAAAATAATGGAGATGATAGATGTATATGTTGTTCGCATAGTAAATAAAGGAGCTCAGCGTAAGGCGCACGTGGAGGCCTGAGCATGTGGGGATAATACTGCTATATACGGGAAGACTAAAGGGATTTGCACTCAACGGGCTTTGAATGCCATTGAGACAAGCTATTCTTCACTCGTCAGCCTCAGAATATTGAATATTTATCAGGAATATGACACAGGAGTATCTACTTACTCCCACTGCTTCCAACACACTGTCTCTGCCCAAAGAACTATTGGGTTCTCTCTAGATTTTATTACAGAGAGCATTGTCAGCTTGGAAGGGAAAGTGGCTGTAAAATAAGGAGTGTGGTCGTGGATTCTAAGAGCACCAGACAAGAAGACTCTTCGTTCAGTCAAGTCACTCCAATACTAAGATCACTATCTGTTTACGCCCTGTACGTACACACAAGCTTTCACTTGCCTAACAGATCCTCGTATATGGATGCCGCACAAGTAACAAAAATATTTCATGCATATTAAGCATATAAGAGTACACAATGTGTGTGTTTGTAAGTAAGAATATACATAGAGACTATAAATATACGCATCAGGAATACACGTTTACTGCAAGGATGCGAGGTAATACACACATAATACAATTTGCTATAAGATTACAAGTTTACTATTCGGATACACATATATGAATGCATATTTACTAGACACATAAGACTACTGCATACGGTTGTCGTGGTAAGAGAACAGAAGAGACGAAGGGACAGAGAGAAGAGCTGGAGAACAAATCTTGAGTGGGCCATATATACCTCGAGAAAATAACCACAGACCATGCGGCGTGGTTCTTTGGATTTTATGAGGATCTTCATGTTTCCCTATCCTCCAGGTCCAATGCACATACAGTGTTTGGTATAAGTTCATAGCAGTAAATACAGGGTAATCGTATACACTGTAAACGAATTGCATACACTGTTGATAATACTATAGGGTAAGACATGAAGGAACAGTATACACACGGCAAAGAAATTGCATGCATATAGTATAGACACGGTATACACTGTAAAAGCATATCCCATCCCCAAAAATATACAGAACATCTTGGAAGACAGAACTTACGGACCTTTCAAGTGTGAAGTGTACAAGAGCAGAGAGAAAAGTAAGAGTGAGAGAGAATGATAGAGAGACGAACGGAGAGAGAGCGAGAGGAAAGACGAAGACGACATGCAAAGAGACTTGGTGTGGTCGTGCGTGATTCGAATATCACATCTCAACAAATTCCATACCAGTTGACTCTTCCTATTTTCTTATTCGATTTTGTCCCAAAATGCAATTTCGCTGTGGGAGCATACAGAATTTACACCTGCATCCACGTAGTAGTCTCTACTCAATATTCGACTCACTTGCTCCCTTCCACGTTCCCTTTTTGCATTTCATTAATACAAACTCGGTGTGTTCCATAGATTCTTGAGGTGTACATAAGGCTAATACGTATGTATGTATTTCTGCCCCAGCAACTCTCTGCTTAAATTCCAAACATGATTTGCTTTCCTACGGCCGTCTCTTATGTCCGCGACACTTGGACACTTATTCACATCAAGCCGTTCAAATATTTATGCCTTGGGGATATTTACCCTAAAACAAACAGATACAACTTCCGGGCTAGTCTTTCTTCCAATGCGCACTTGCGCCATCCCCATTCTTTCACTGCATTATTATGTGTGTGGCTTATAAGTGTGTTTTATGTCTAACTGACAATTTTCACTTTGACTTGCAACCAATATAGGAACATTTATGTAGGTAATCCATCTACAGACAGTATAGTAGTACACAAGCCTTTGCCACCCTGTGAGTAGTAAAGATATTTGTTGTGCTCCGTAGCCACGAGAGAAGATCTTCGTCAAACATTGTTATTCCTTTTACTTATCACTATACGCTCATCAAATTATTCATGAGGGGCTCCAATATCATCTTGAACACCCGATCCATTCCTAGTCATCATTTCCAATAAACGCAGGATTTTCAACTCCCACTCCAACCTCCAGCATTTTCGTCTGCTATGTACCAATAATAAGCGCTCATCTCGCAGGTTTTCCCAAGATCAGATGCAATCTTTAAGGAACGCCGTGTAATCATTTTGGAATCATCATTTTCAAGAAACATTTCGGAATGTTTTGGAGGGGGCATATCGAAATTAAAGTGTGGAAGAAGCATACAGGTATTTACATGCCAATGCTAATAATCGCGCTATTCTTGGAACTGTTGCCAACATGCTAATGAAGAGCGATTAAATCAGTTTTTAGCAGTGATCTATAACCTAAGGATTGCATGTTTTCATCGCCGCAACGATTTAGGTAGCCTGAATGGTGCATGGTCTATATTTAAGTATATAAAATGCAATCATACAGTTCTATATACACTATAGGAATATGTATGCAGCCAAAATGTGAAGAATGTAATAATGCCTGACAACCCTGAACGCGGGGTTGACAGAAGTAGAGGAAGAAAAAGGAAATGAAAGTGTTCACCGATGGATCATGGCCCTGTGAGAAGGATATAACTTTATGTCTACCAGAACTCTTTTGTGATTGTGAAGTTGTGAACGGATAGATACCCGGATGTAAGAGAGATAAACAGAGAGAGTAAGATGAAGGAGCAAAGAACAAGAGGTCCAAAGTGTTTGATCAGAACTTGCCGCATACACAAGCTCCCATGTAAACGCACTAATTAGTTACCATTGACTGAGCAGCAGTCAAGATAGAACGAAGAGAAGGCGAGATAAAGTGAAGAAATAAAGTGAGAATGTTAAAAGAGAAAGAAGAAAAGCTATACATAATTTTTTTATTCACTACGGGTGGGCCATAGACCATCCGTGTTGTACACATATGGGCTACAAAACTTAAGGTTGCAGAACTTCAACGTGGTGCACAGGCACTATATACTTATAACTGGAATGTACTACACTAACAGTATAACTTGAACGTAACACATAGGCAGTATAGCTCTAATGTAATGCAATGGCATTACTACTCCAATACGACGTAGAGACTTTCACAGGCAGAAACTTCCATGTAATGCAGACCTTCCGTGTAAGACATGCTTAACATGAAAGGAAGCAAAGGAAGCGTTTGTACAGGGGAAATAGAAAAGCAAGGCGATAATGATGAAGGACGCTTGGGAAAAAGGAGACAAGTGCCTTAATTAAGTGTGAATCAGCGAAAATAAAGTTTCCTCAACTTTTCACACATCTCATGATCTATGAGAGCACATGGAATCTCATTCATGAATTGGGAAAAGTCTCGATTCTACTCCCTCGGCTCTCTGTGTGTGCCTGATTGTGTGAAAACTCGGAAAACCGAAGAGAAAGAACTCAGGAGTCAAACTGGAGCAAGGGAATTCACCACAAAAAATATATCTGTACTATAATAAATACTTACAAAACTTGGAGCTTCGTGGTAAAATAAATATACACACTTAAACTAATATCACTAACACTAACACACTATATGCACAATGAACTGCTCAAGTAAAAAACAGAATACAGTCTAGCTTTATATGTTGGGCAGCGTATGACTACTTTATATTACTACGGAACATGAAAGAAGGGAGGAACAACAGGGAGTCTTTTTGCCAATGTGTTTCTCGACACCAAAGAAAATGCATCCTTGCACTACTGTTACACTTACGTTGTAACAATACAAAGCATTTGCAGTGCAAGACTAAATTATAGTTTCTCTGGACGTATAAGGCTCGTTTTTACACTTACAAAATGTTTATCTATACTAAGTAAGTTCTACAGAATACGTTTCTTTACATACCACATGCTTTTCTGCACAGAAGAAATTACTCGTATCGTTGCTCACAGACTACTTGCTACTCCATAAGAAGAATATTTGTTCTTTTCCCTGTACAATATAACTGTTTCTCCGGTGCTCGCAATTCCAACAACAAAAAGAACTTTTCCTGTGGATTTCATTGTCCCTTTTATGTAGTTTGGTATAAGTTTGTCCACCCCACTCACTTCAGTTGTAATTATACTGGAGCAAACATAAGAGCGGGAAACTTTTAATAACAATTTAGCAACCTTACAACCCCCATCATGGCACGTAGTCTGACAAAAGTTGGAAATAAGTATACGGGAGGCCAAAGGGAAACGAGTGCCACCAGCTTTTATGACTTACTTCCATTCTTTCCACCAAACAGACTGCTTAATGAACGAGTAGAGAAAGAGCATCTTGAAATTTCTTTCGTCTGCCCCGCCCTTTCAAATGCTTTCCTCTCGCAAATGTATATTAAGTTCGTACCTAACCTAACATATACATAATTTGAAGTGCCGTAATGAAGTACAATAAATAATGCTATATGTCTCAACCAAAGATTTTTACCAGGAACAGTTACTGCTTAGGTTGGTTAAACCTCTCAGAAAGTAAGATCTAATGTAAAAACTAAAAGGTTGTAATCGGAAATGAAATTACAAGCTAAAGTCACTTAGCAAACTTGAAATCACGGAAGAAGTCTACTTTCACTCAGATGGTAACTTAAAATCACACAATGAATAAGATATGTAATCGTCCAAGAATTATCAAGCTGACGTCGTGAGAGTTATAAGAAACGGGCAAGAAATCAAGTCAGAAAAACCAACTGGAAATGAACGTAAGTTAGATTCAATCGGAAGTACATTTACTTTCCTTCCGTCACTATGTACTTGTACGATTATGTGTATTAAAAATATGCAAGCACTCAAGTATCTTCCAGGAACCTTCATCTCCGGTTATTTGCTGGTGTGCGAAGCGAACATGTTCTAATGGAAGAGTGAGAAAAGAGAGGGGAGATCTTGAGTGTGCTAACAAACAAAAAAGAGTTAAAATATATGGGATACAGTGCTGTACAGCCATACATGCTATTAAGCCACGCAAAATTGATGATATACTTATATTACAGTTGTAGTGATCATGCATACATACTAATAGTTGATATACTGAAGCACAGGATGCCCAAAGAGCCAGAACTTAAAAATCCACTATACTATATCTATGGTAATGGTAAAACTCATGCAATTTTCATTATCCGGTATCCCCGGTGTTTTTCATTTTTATCTCCTCTACACTCACTTCTTAATTCCCGTAAGGGTCCTGAACAGCGCTATAGGCGACTACCAATATGCATACTCAATAGTATTGTATGTACTGTTGGTACGATATGCTATGTACAGATATGTTTAACTTCATCTTAGTTACTGTTCAAAAACATTAGATACATTGTATGCTCAATTGTAATAGAGCCATGCTGAAAAACTTTATATGAACTGCTGTAAACGTTCCAGATAAAATAAAGAATCTTAAATAGCGTTATAAAGGGTGTAAGTATGTTGAAGAACGTTGTGTGAAGACACTTAAACATAGAATCGTAGATGACTATTCATATGTTAGGGAGTATATGGCACACTATGTATATAGGTGCTATTTACATTGTGTAAAGAGCTATATTCACCATGCACAAAAGACATATTCACCATGTGGAAGTACAAGTTTATCTTTAAACTTTTAATAGTTTTTATGTGTGAACGGGATTCACAGCTTTTAGACTCTGCTATATCTATGCTCTGTATATTTTGTTATATTATAAGGCTCCTTCACAGCTTGGCTTCCAACCCAAACCATTTGACTCTCGCAAGCACAATCATGTAGTCAAGTTACGATTAGTTGGGTACTTAGCACAAGACAGTCTCAATAGCTTCTATTTGCTAACTATCAGCATTTAACATCGCAAATGCTCATTCCACAGAAAAAGTAAATGGGACACTGTAGATTCGATAGGACGGGAGGACACCATAAGGCTTCTACCTTCACCCATTAATTCTTTCCAGCGCTCCAGAACCTCCATAGTGTCCTTATGCTAATGAAAGCCAACTGATCTTGCCCAAGCTAATCTTATTCCTACGGCAGTGCAAACAACCGGAGCGACTTCATGGCAATAATACAGAAGAATGAATTTTGCAACCCTGCTATGGTTCTTCATATGTTATTCAAGGATTGTGGCACATAACAGCGTCAGTTAAAACTGTTAGATACTTGTAAAGTAAAGTATTTTATTTGGTATACAATCCAGCTATAGTATCCAATGAAGAAGCTATAAATCTAGGGGAGAAAGTATAGAATCTAAACCGTTCCAGTGAACTAATTCCATATCCAACGTTGTACGTACAGAAAGACAAAAAGAAGTGAATCAAATATAAATCCCGCGTACGTACAGCCTTGTCAGCCATAACTCAGTAGCTTGGCCTCTAACTTCCCAAGACTTGGATTCCTTGCCCTTGCACACGCCACTGATTCAGAAATCATGTACATTCCTGTACCGAATAAAGGATTAAGCGGAACAATTGATCCGCACTGGATTTCCTTTGAATTTGACAGCTTGTGTAATAAGAATACAGTCGGAAGTCCCTATATGCATGCAAAGTTTCCTCCAAGTACAGTTCTCTTTTATCCATTACGGTACATATAAACCTCCCGTCCCGAGAAACTCCGAACCATAAAGAAGTGCGGGGGAATTGTGAGAGCCATAAAGACATGCCGAGTGAACCTGCAGACCAAAAAGAAATGCCGAAAAACTGCAAACAGTTGCAAAATTTGTATCTACCCAGCAATAGACATTTTAGCAAGGAACTCAAATCCATTGCAGAATTTTAAACAGAATAACATTTTACTGTCGAGTGATTTACATCCCTTGAATACTTTTGATCCCGCATGTGAAAAACTAAGTTACGTCATTCACGTATTTAAGCCTCGGAGATGTCGTTTTTATGCATCTCAACCTACATAAGTTACTCTGTTTAAGCCTAAGTTACGTTGTTGCGTACCACTTAAGTAACGCCGTATAACGCTATATAAACCCTTGATATAAGCTTGAGTTACGTTATACAGACTTAAAGGGAGCTATTTTTCTGGAGCAACGTAGCTTGATGCAAGCTTGAGTTATTTCGCGTAAACTGGACTAACGCGGTTTTATAGAAGCCTACCAAGGAATACGTATCGTCGTGCGTAAACAAACATCAAGTTATGTTTCAATGTAAGGCTCGCGCTATTCAACATATTTTAACCTACCTCTTTTTATACGCTTTGAGAAATCTAAAAGATTCCAAAGTTGAGGGGAAAAAATACGAGTGGAAATGAAGGCCGCCTGATGTAAAATTTAGTCTTAAACTACCTATAGGATGCAGTTTGGTAAGTTTTCAGTAAACGAGGGATAACATGGTATGATTCATGGTATTACCTGATATTGCCTCTCTCGAATGATTGATCGTATCAGATCGTAAGTAGCACAGACGAGGAGAATTGTGATTCCTTGTTCTTTGGTAAACATCGCTGCTGCTGCCAAAATGATGGAAGCTGCAAGATACATGATACTTCGGAAATAAAACTGGTGATGAGGAATTGGTCCTGGCAAGTGGGTCGTCTGAGTTGAATTTTGATGCTCGTTCTTCACGCTGAATTTCTTATGGGTGACGTACGAGGAGGAGCATATACATCTGTGCAGGGCTCCCTCGCCATGACCATGTTGTCGGTTCTGCTGTTGCCCGTATGAATTTGGCTGCTGTTGTTGGTGGTGATGATGATGGTGGTGTTGATGATGATGATGATTCTGATGAGGACGCGGCGGCTTCATCTTATCACGGTATTTCACATGACTGACATAAAGTAAAAATGAGGCGAGAGCAAAGCCCGTAGAACCCACCTCCGCTCTCCCCACCACTCCTGTCACCGCTTCTGTATGAATTGGATGACAGGCAAAGAGTAGAGATGAAACTAATACAGCCATCTTTCGATTCCGAACACTCGAGCTCGTCGAAGCACCGAAGCTGAAGGAGCAGGAGGAACAGCGAAACACTATCCGAGCCACTCGCACAAACAACCATGTTGTCAACGTGTGGAGAGCTACGTTGGTTAAATGGTAAGACCATGGATTGAAACCGGAAAAATAGTAGTTAAGTCTAAAAGTTAGGGTGGTCAGTGGACGAAATGATTTGTGAGATCCGGAATGAGACAAGGGACTTCCCCAAAAGTCATTCGTAATTAGTGAAGCCCACGGTGTTTCGGGAAGAATGTCCAGGTTTGACAAAATTGCGCGGCTGCAAATATTCCAAAATATTTTATAATCACCACACACCATACAGTATTATCATTTCATTTTAACTTAATTTTAAATTCATTTACAAATTTAAAATACACATAATTAACTCCCTTTCATATCCTTTCACCTACTTTAAATATTTAATAGCACCAAAAACTGCTTTAATATTTTAATAAATATGCATTTTAAGCTCACAGACAAGTACATGTATGACTAAAGTAACTTCTATTTTAAGCGGAGTTTGAGGCTTAAAAATTAATTATTTTTTACTGCAAGTTATGAAAGTTACTTCCATTTTAAATATTTAAAAGTACGGAAACGCAAGCCACAAATGTGAAGCTAAAAGAGCAAGCTAGTTCTAAGCACAGGACACAATTTAGAAGATAAAGTAGCGCTGTAGGACGAATGAAGTAGCTGCCCGGAATCGGCACGCTGCATTCGGCCTACTAACCATATGTGATATCCATTATATGGGACCCTAGCCATGGAGCAGCTTCATGTGTTGATATATATGTGCATATAAGGCAGGAACGTTATTTAGACACTCGTCAGGTCGTACTTACACGCAGCTTGTGGGCACTTGAGATGCCAAAGCTACCTAGAATGATGCCCTAATAAAAAACAGGAAGGAATCAAAGGAGAGTTCTTGAAGATTTGTTTCTCTCTCTCGCTGTCCGCTCTTGTTCACATTCCCACTCTATGGGTATTTATATGTACTACTCCCATATGTAGGTAATGCACACCGAACCAAATGTAATGCAAGATAGGGCATAGTCGATATACATACTGTACTTTTCTTTTACGGTCGCGCTATACAGTATCTGTCGTTCAATGTTACTGTATAGTTTACTAATTCACCGCCTGCAAAAAGGCGTAGAGTGTATTGTTTGGGATATACTTATCCGAAGGGTCCGTATCTTCTTGGAGAAGAAGTAGTAGAGGAGGAAACCAAACAGACAAGAAATGCGGTCCAGTGATTTCCACAAACATGATCGTCAAATTGTGTACACATAAGTATGGAGTAGGGAGCAATTGGGTAATAACCAAGAGGAGCAGGATGTAGTAAGCATGTGGAATGAAGACTCCTGTAGACATTTCACCCAAAAGGAGCAGCATTTCACCAAGCAACGTTTTAGCAAAGAGGCAGATTCCTCCATAAGAAGCTGCATTTCACCGAAGAAGCTGCATCTCAACTAAAGAGAAGCAGAATTTTAGCATTACACCCAAAAGCAGGAATTTCTGAACAACAACAAGGAGCAGCATCAGTCTAGGAGCAGTCTCCATGTATGCAGTACACAAGTCCATCCTTCACGTCTAAGGCTCTTAGCCGTCAGTGACACCCAGAAGTCGGCATGAACAAACTGTGAGGCAAGAGTCCATCGATCGACAACATTCATTTTTATCTTACACACCATTTCCTCCGCATAATGCATTTCGATTGGAACTAGAGCCTCTACTAAAACCATTATCCTGAACACATTTAAATACACACGGCTCTGCACATTCATTCAATCTCCTTGGCTCCTTTCTTCCACATAGCTAGTCCCTATTCTCTTCCGTAACGCACCACTGTGTATGTGTATACTATAATACTTCCTCCTTTTTTTATGATCACAACTCTCTTCGACATCTTATCACTTTCTCCACTTACTTTTTCACACTGCAACTGACTACCTATCCATAACTGCACCTTCCCCTAACATATACTACAGCCCATATGTTTCCCAGTCATTCTCCTAATGTCTCCTCCGCTCTACACCTCAACTCACTCAGCATATAAAGATGCTATTAATTCCGACCATGTCCTCCTCCTGCATTCGCCAAAAGTATAGACACACCAAATTAATACCGAATATACTCTGTGACCCATCACGTTAGCACATCCACCTCTCTTTACACATTCACATGTCATCTCAACGAACATGCTTTCAGTAGTATAATACTAACGCGGATGGGACCGTTCACAATGCAGTCGTCTTTCGTTTCAATCTACTGTTCCTGGTACTAGCCCAATATTTTACTAGATTTATTAGACCAGCATTATCTAATTTTCTAGCGTTGAAACAATAGTTTTAAATTAGAAAGTATTCTGTAGTATTAGAAAAGAATTTCCCATCCCAATGTATTTTTAACGTTGAACAGTATTGCATAGAATTGGAGGAGCATTTGGTAGCATAACAGAGACGGCATCTCCCGCAATCTCAATTTCCCAAACGGTGGAGAGACCACAGACCAGGCCGTCTCTTAAAGAAAATATCCAGTAGGCAAGCTGTAAGAGGAGCAATAAACGTAGTAAAAATACTGGTGGTCGGTCCGATAGTGTCGAGGAGAGCCTCCGGACGACGACCATCTATAGAGTTAGGCAGGAGAGCAGTGTATTACCCAATAAGGAGGTCTGCCAATATATTTCTGGGCAGAGGATGATGAATGAAGTGAGATTTCTTGGAAAAGAGTATGAATAGATCCAGATCACCCATGTTCCTTTGCATTCCTGCTAAGTATATTTCCGTGTAAGGTGCCGAGGCGATCAAATGCATTAGGAGAGCTCCGAGCTGCCCATCAACATCGATTTTTCCTCCTAACTCTTTCCTCACACCTATCATTCTCATTTTATTTCTTGAGCCTACTTTATTCATTCATGCACTCTGCCTCTCTTTCCCTTCCTTTCATCTCCGTCTTTTTAAGACTTGTTACGTTTTCACACTATCACGCCTCTCCACTTTCTCCACGCTGCTGCCAACAACCCAACAACCACATTACACCCCAAGTCACCTGAGTTTTTACGTCCGATTCTCTGAATCTCACTCCTAAACTCCTCAGCTCTTCAATCGCTCTTTCACTCTCTTAACTTCACACTACTGTATACTGACATTAAGTATCTCTCTTTATTACCTCATGATTTGAATTGAGCCTGCTAGTCACTTTTTGACTACCGCTTCTTTAAGTTTTCGTTCCCTTCTTTTGCCACAATTCAACCTGTCATCAAAGAATTTCTCCGAAGCAATTTTACCATGACATATTGACAGCTCCTATTTCCAATTTCAACTTCATAAAGCTATCATCATATTCTTTCGTTTTCTATTTCTGTCTCCCAATCTAAACCCCCGACACTTGAAATGCTCTATGGAGCTTTAATTATTGCTTATGCAGCTTATAGCCCTCAGCTTGGGTAATCAATGTCAATGATGTATGCAACATTTTGCACGGCACTGAAATTTCCTGCATAAATCGTTAATTGTTTTAGGGAATTGCCTTGCATTTTCATAATAATCTTGACATTATGTAACTTAATTTGATACGGTGCAATTTATTTTGACATCATATAACTTACTTTGTGTAACTGCAGTTGGCTTCATGACAAGTCAGTTGACGTATAAATATATGTACTTTAGGGAACTTAAATTTACTTCAAAATGTGTAAATTGACATTATAGGGCGTTAACATTATAAAACACTATATAAGCTTGATTTCATGTTAACTGAACTTGCCATATGGATGGGAAACCATGCAGGCGCTTTTGACATATAAAGAAGCTGTGAATGTGTAAACTCATGTCAAATGTCAATTCTCCCTACAAAAAATTATGCCACAAAATGTAATATCTTACGATTTTCCAGTCTTAATACACCTCTTAGTGTGTATGAGTGACAACGGATTCTAACTCCGCGGCGTCTATTTTTCAAAGATGCGGAATCGAAACAGTTCGATCAAGGCTTTCAGCGTCGAAAATCTTTATCCTTGGAAATCCAAATAGCAAATAGTAATAATAATTTATTCTAGGGGGCAATAATATTTTCAAGTGTTTACGGCTAGACCAATATACAAATAAATATATGACACTGACTATGGCAAATCGACGCGAGGGGAAGAGTATTGGCAAAGGGCGGAAAATGAATCCAGTATCTATAAGTATATAGTTGTCCACAAAACTTTGTAGAGGGTCTTATATAGTGTTGGAAAAAATCCGAGAGCAAGAGAAAATAGAAAGAATAGTGTAAAATAGGAATTCTGATGGAAAACAGACTTCTTTTCAGCTGGGTTCATTTTCTGAACACGAGGTAATAATGGTTATATTCGAAATCGTATTCTCTTCTCCATCCCTTGCTCTTTCGCGCTCGTTCACTCTCTCTCTCTCTCTCTTTTCTTTTCTTCCCCCCTGAGGAGTGTAAATTCAGAGGCAGAAGGAATAAGAGAAAGGAGGACAGGAGGACTGATTTGCGACTCCCAAGTTAAATTCCGAGTATTTCCATGAGATGGGAAGAAAAATCCCGCAATAGGCCCCGCGCAACATCATGAGAAAGCCGTTTAAAGAAACTTTGCATATAAATTCCCTATTTTCTTCCAAAAGGTAAGCATCTGATTTAGTCCGGGACATGCCTGCCTCGGTGGTAAGATCTCCGAGCCTTCACAACACATTATGGATATGCATGGTGACTAAGGAGAAACTGCACAACGGAACAACAGAAGGAATATAGCAATATAAGTAGTTGAACCTTGTATGTATAGGTTCCGCACTGTACGAAGCCTTGTTCTTCACGGGGGCTTCTTTGAATTTCATTTTACTCTGCCTCACTCGGTTTCAATGCAATCTGTGTTTATTCTGTTCCATAGAAATTTCAAAGCAATTTATATTGTGCTATGTTTCATATGCTCTGTTCATTGTATTAAGTTTCAACATTCTTTATAGTATCTGTGTCAAAGCAACCCTTGTAGTGTTATACGAAGCGATGGGTAAATGCAATCTAAATTTTGCTAAATTTTAGTGCTCCGAACCTCCTTGGACCAAACACCGCCCCAAAAGAAATTTAAATCTAATTTATAGCATGTTCTGTAATTGGCAGCCTATAGCAAAACTGCATTGAAAATAAAGACACTTGAATGCAGTTGGGCTACTGCAAAGTTTCGTCATTGCAAAGTTATATGGCATGCAGCTGGAATTGCATGGAGGATGCATGGTCCTGAGGATAGTTGTGCCAACATCCTCAGGAAGGAAACCATGAAGAACCCATGTGCTAAAGGTATAAAGAGACGTCGTTTAGACGAGAGGCTGTCTGCGGGGAAAACCACACGGACAGCATGAGTCCAACACTTTTAATGGCAATAGCAAATCAATTGCTGGAGTTGATTTACTACTTGTTCACCAATGGAAGTGTTCCACAAAGCCCAATAATGTATCCTTGTCGGCCACACTCGTCGAGGCATTAGTCGGGAAGAGAGACAGATTGCCGAAGAAACCAGGCTGGTAATTGATTGATCTTGAGAGGACGCTGCCCTGACTTTCTCAAAGTCTGCCACAGATCCCGGAGACACATGTGGGCAGTCCTCCAACAACCATATGAGTCCAAGCGAGCAATTAACAACCCCCAAGACTTCTCATCATTCCAGTTGTACATGATAAAATATCAGTGTATCGTATTTACAATATGTACAATGCCTACTTTACTTGCATATACATAGATACAATACGGCATGAATGATACCAATTTGCATACACAATACAATAATGATTACATGTGAAATAACATAACAATACTGTGTACGTTCCGACTAGCATCACGATGGTTTAAATGCAGGATCTCTCTCGATCCCAGTAATCTTACAACGTTACCACAGAAGCCGAACGAGCGGGTAGCAAGCCTCACGTGACTCTTACACATTCTAAGTTCTTGAATTTTAGCAGTTTTGCTCTGGTACATTTCTAGATAAGTTTAAAATTATTTGAGCATATCGTAGGGTTTGGCTGACGATTTGTTACAAGCTTAATTCTATTCAACTATTTTTTGCAACTGGGCACATGAATGGTAAATACTAGAGGATTGCAGCGTATAACCAAGTAACGTAGCGTATGTGTACTATTTTAAGGTGCCCAAGACAATGGCTACAACCGTTCAGTCACCATACTGCAGACACTTAAATATGTTAGGAGCTGAAAGTGTGTCTTCAACAACCTCATACGTCAGAGGCACTACTGTCGTTTATATGCCTACACGTTTAATTAACGACATGCCTGATAAGAGCAACTGAGCACCAGGCAAAGTTCAGTGTATAAATCAGTGACTGAACTAGATGTTGATCTAGATGTAATTTGCTCCAGTATATGTTGCAAGTCGCAAACAAGAGTGTGGAAAAACCCTGTGTGACATAAATGGGTGTAGGGAATAAATGAAGGTGAAAATCTGCATATGAAGGTACTTTGGTATGTTGCATAAACGTACTCAAAAATATACATAATATTTACATATGTACTACTTACATAATAAACATGCACCTTACACGGCACTCTTGCCGGAGCCTTTGTCAGACCAGGGGAAAGTAGATAGAAGGTAGGGGAGCATAATATGAGCTGGAATTGCCTAATTTAGTATAAATTTCCACTAAATAGCAATCTTCTATTCTTTATCCTTATGCCTATATTTTCTTATGTGAGTATTGTGAGCATTAAGCATTCTACGCAGTTTTTCACTCCGGTCTATTTCTATGAAGTTTCGGAACATTCCCTATATATTCCTATGCAATTTTGTGAACATTACCTTTATTCGCAAGCCATTTCATTGCCTATAGTATATTTTCATATAATTTTGCCAGCATTTCGTATATTCCTATGTAATTCAGTGAAGATTGCTTATATCCTTACGTTATGATATTTGATGAACAGTCGCCTATATTCCTTTATATTTCAGTGAACATTGCCTATATGTCCCAACGTAATTCCCGCAAATATTACTTATAATCTTATGCTGTGAACATTGCCTACATTTCCTAGGTTCGCGAACCTTCCTGTAAAACATTCAAAATTCGAGTACACCTTCATCTATTAATGCATAATATTCAAAAAGCAAAGAAGTAAAAGAGAAATGCAATAGATTTTGCATTAGAACATAAAGCTTCATATAGGTATATTTTAGTAGGTGCAAAGCTATTATTTCCCAAACTGCTATACCTCATTTCCCAAAGAATTTCAATTCAACAATGATATAAGGCGCGACAGCGATGTTCTTTCGGTCGCTTACTTTACTATTTTACTACATTAGCTGCAGAATTTTTATCTTTTTCGCCAACATGCTCCCACTCAGAGCCTACACCGTTGGAGTTGAATACATTGCTCCCTCGAATGTCTTTTTTCTCCATTCAGCTGTATGGTTGTGCATACGACGAACATAAAATTATCTTGCGGGGCATTACATTACCAGTATTTTCCAGTCCATTTGAGTCACTCTACATGAATATGCAGGGTTTCGTAAGGTACCAAGGATGAAGAAGGTGCACCTCAACTTTTCGTCCAGAAGTTGCACTGTATAACTACTGGTGATTCAACTTCTCAAGAAGAAGCGTAAGTACAGGAGTTGAACCAAATGAAATGCAACTGTACAGGAAGTTGCAATGTAACTAAAGGGGGCTTCAACTTGTGAAGAAACAAGGTAACAACAGGAAATTCAGGGCTTTCAGTTCAAAAGTAAATGCAGTTGAGAGGATGAGCTGGGCTTAAGTAAGCTCCGTATAATCATGGGCTGAAATGTAGTTCATAAAATGCAAATAAGAAGTTTAGCCAAGATGTAAACGGGTAGGAATTCATTAGATATGTTTTTATAAAGTTGGAAAATCAACATATCGAATTCATTAGAAGCTTCTAGTGAAGATAACAGTAAGGGAGGGTGACTGACCCTCGTCTGGTTAAATTATTGAGGTAATCTTAGAACCCACGCAAAAGCAAAATGAGTTGTGTTATTTTGTTTTGCATATGTAGGGCTCTCTATAAGAAAATTATATAAGAAAATATCGTGGAAAGAAATGAAGGAAAGGAGGGACTGAAGAAAATGTCAAGCTATTCTCTCTCATTCGGGATACAAATACTCACAATCAAGAGAAAAGCCTTCCTGCTCCTTTTCTTTTACTGACTTCTATACATTACGGTCAAACGACACGCAAAATATTAATACGGTTTCTTCATGCCCTGCTACAAATTCCCTCACCCAGTCACTTTCCCCAAAGAGGTTTTTTGTGGGCTGACATGACTTTCTTTCTCCATTCTTACTAGCATCCTCTCCCAAATACACAAACAAACACGGTCGTTCTCAACTCAACCATGCTCACCCAAGTCATACGATGTATGTACAATAACATGAGCCAAGGTTGCCCTGCTACTTCAAAAAAAAACTAGAGAGCACGAAAAAAGTGCTGAACCCATCGTCGCGGGTTCAATTTTTTCACAACTCTTCTCGTTCCATTTAAGGGGAGTACACATAAGTGTACTTATATCTGTAATAGTTACTGAATGTTTAAAAACTAGAAAGTAAAGCTCCGTTGGACCAAATGCTGTGAAGTAAAGTTCCTTTCAAAAGCAGGAAACTGAAACCGTTTTGTCCAAAGGCAAGAAAAACCCCGTTTGTCCAAAACCATGAAGTTGAGCCTGTTAGGTCATAATCTCCATATTCTGCTTCTTTCTCTTCTGATAATTATTATTGTTTTATTCTGTGAGGACAAGTTCCTGCAGTGAGTAGACATGAATAATTGTTGCGGCATCGATTAAATCCATCAATATTCATGATATTTCTTTATACGACGCGAGAACCCAGGGCGATCTTTTGACCGTGAATGAAGAACATGAATTTTACGAGCAAACCCACTTTTAGCATTAACAATGTATGGCAACTTGATTGGGTTACCTTGCTCAAGGAGTTGTCTCCATTCAGGCTGGTCTAACTGTGTTGTGTATGTATATGAGGGATATGCAATACATGATGTAGCTAACGTGGAGGACGCTGAAAACTTGAATCGGTCCTCATGAATTTTCCATAGACTCTACTCAAATATCCATTGCTACAGAATTAACCTCTAGTATGTACCTGTGTGGCTGCCGTGATATATGCACACGAGTTATATAAATTCTTTTTGTTTTTACCAACTTGCCTCACTTAATAAGCACTTTGTTGGACGGACTTTCTCTCAGTTTTCTTCTCGATCCTTTATTGCACTTAGTATTGCTCATTATATAGCGTTTGCATATATCTGTTTCGACTTCGTGGTAGAAAGACTTGTAATAAGCACCGCATTCGCTATGTAGCTAGTTTAGTAAAATACTTGCTGTGTCTAGCAATACAGTCGCTACCTTCATACGATCTACCCCTGTTTAAGAATACATCCACCTTGTGTGTCTATAATAACAACAAGTCGACTGGTTTCATAATTCATATTGTGTTTATTCCATTTCTGTAGTCACTTGCTTGAGTGTTTGTGCTATATGTGTTACATACATGTTTCCTTGAATGTTAGATATAATTATTTGTACTAAAAGGTAAAATATATGCCTGACAGTTCAGCAATGTAATATTACTTGTATAACATGTTATAGTAAATAATACCTTCTAGAATATCAGCTTATAGTAGATACTATCATGGCGACTGTCCCAACCCAGAAGACGGTACATGGAAAATGGAATTTTTAACATCTTCATTGGTGTATCCTTTACGCATGCAAAGTTCTGCCAGCATTTAGTATAATAAAGCATAAATTCTACCATTGCACTACCCTTTTATAATTGATAGCCTTTTCCTCCGAATTGCCTTTAGCTATTGCCGAAATGGACTTTGTGCTCAGACTTCACTCTCCGTCGTTCCGCTGTCAGACCCGTAGTCTCTTGACACTTTTCATTTATGAAAGTAGATACTTAATCGAGGTACTAACGTTGCGTAAGGTGGTTGCTTATAAAACTTACTGTCGCTCCAACCTACCTATAACTTAATTTGACAACTTTCAAACTGGAACAGCAGAAGCATCAGTTGGTACAAGGTTGATTGGTAGGATTGAAAAGCAATTAGGGAGGTTGTACATTTTAAAGTTTTTGTATATTGTTGTTAGTTGTATTATAGCATTAGGGACTCAATAGCTTTGAAAGTTGAGCTAGAGGTCGCATTTGCATATTCTACCCATCACTGTTTAAATACACAGAGGAAATGCCAATGTGGTTGGGACATTCTTGGAGGGAAATGGCAGGATCGTGACTAAATGGGCTATTCTCAGCCATTAGGGTCTCGGGAGAGTCTGCGGCAGTACAAATATGTATGTTCTATTTGTAATTTCATATACATTCACGGAGAGGTTCAGTATATAACAGCAAAAGCTCCTTCCATTTCATAAGTTATGACTCTCTCACTGATAACGATCACGTGGGACGCTGTAATAATGTGGTCCTAGCTTCCCTGAACGAGGCTACACTTTTATTCTTGTTTTCTTCGATGCACTCCACTAGATCTTTCATCTATGTATATTGGACACTAGCATTGCTGTTCAACTTGTTGGTATCTCGTTGCTTATATTACATATATACATATATCTGTACATATATATAGTACGCACAGTAAAAATGAAGCTTGATAAGCTTTACAGTTGATTCTATATATCAGTGACATCATCCTACACCTACAAGAAAAGCATCCTGGAGTCAGGACAAGAACACTTTTCGGTATGTAATAAATAGACATAGATTTTATTAGGGAGTCATTGCTAAAAAGACTTGTTTCTGCCAGCCAAGGGAAAAGATCGGTGTGTGCAGGACCGGGGCGGTGCGGATTTTGAAAAGGATCCAGCTGGCGCCAGACGTATAGGAAAGCTGATATGAATTGAAGTGGGATTAGATGCTGGCTATTATGATTACAACCACCTACTGCACAAAGTCACCCTGACTCACCCATGAGCATCAAATCAGTGTGCAGTATATAGCATGTAAGTGCAGAAGCGATTCAGTGTGGAGAATCTGGCTGCACTAATAGAAATTCAATGCTGCAACACAGCATTTCCAAATGCAGCAGTGTGCAATATAATTCAAAAGTGCAGGAGTATGCACTGGCATTGAAGTGTACAACACTAAAATGGAATAACACAAATGTGTCTAGTTCGATATTAATTCGTAGAGCAATGGTAATATTCAGACTCAAGTAATCGTAATTTACTGTGCAGTAGTAATAATAAGTTTTCACAAAAGCAAATCAGTGTTCAATGGTAACTTGTGGTGTTCAATAAGCAAGACAGTGGTTGTTGGGAGAGCAGAGAGAGGTACAAGGGGTTGGAGCGGAGTCTAGGGATGATCCTATAGAAGTTGTGGGCGACTGGAGCAACCCGCATATGTGGGGATGATGAACAGGGCCACAATAGAATACGCAATTGAAGATTTCCGCTCCAACAAGAGATTTACTGAGTGAATAGATGGTCCGATAATTCATAATGATTGCGTTTGTTACACCATGGGGAGATGCGTATGTCATTGTCACTAATTCTATGAGTAAATGAGCTTGGTCCTGAGATACAGTGATATACGGAAGATCCATAGTTGAAATTTAACACTGCCATATAGTTAATATATCATATAATAATATATACATAAAAGCTATTTGGCCTCTATTACATATGGTATTCCTTAGGGTACAGATAATATATACGGAATCTATAAAGCAAACATACGTATAGGGTACGAAGTACTAGAAGGAATGAGAGTGCTCCGAGGATGAGGAAGGGAACGCGTGCGAGAGAGGCAAATCATCGAGTCAATGTGCTATAACACACATCTTCCATGCACGACCACACCATGTTGACTCACTGCTTCATTATCCTACCTACTAATTTACCCTCAGCGGATACACTCCGCAGGCAGAGGGCACACGCTAACTTGACATGTACGGCTTATAAACGTATCATGGCATAGCTGTATGGTATTGTGCAAACACGAAATTTTGTAGGTGCATATTCCTTACAAATAGCACCGTGCCCATGTATGTATGAACACATATTTTCAAATTGTAGTAACTTATATAATTATATTGATATTGTACAATGCACAACCCATCTCTACTGTTTGCATAGCTCACGAACCGATGGCAAATTTCGGAGAAGGAGCATAATATACGCACAGCAGAATTTAATTTCGGCAATGTCCCAGGAAATAAATCAATGCTTCTAGAAATCAAACGGATTCGAAAATTTCCTAATATTGAAAAAACACTAAAATCCTTCCCCAGTCGCTGTCATGTAGAACCTATTTCTTTTCATTATATAACATCAGTATGTTTTAGCTTCGGAGAGGATCCTCAATGTAGATTTCGTTGTGACAACCATTGCTGCGTAGATCTATAATAGTTATTATTACTATAACTAACTTCACTAAGGAATTTTTATAACCGAATATAATTTTGACTCTAGCAAGGTCGTAATCAATTTGGAGTTTTGGCCTATGCGCTTGGTATTAAATACCGAAATCATGACAAGATGCAATGCTAGGACATCACGTGAGGAAGGGGAGCTTGCTGGGAAAGCGCAAAATGAAAAAAGTTGAAATAAACTGACGGGAAATCCATGCCTTGTATCAAATCTAGTAAAGCGTCATTTGTCCAGAGGAGATAGGAGAAATTAAGGAGCTTGGGAAATTAGGAGGACGTCGAGTGCTGCTGGAGAAGAACTCCTGGCTGAACAAAAGAAAAGTCTGTAGGTGTTACCATAAATTTCCCGACTAAGAGAAGAGTGGATAAAGCAGATATATACACAGGGAATGAGAGAGACGAAGGGAAGGAAGAGGTTTAACTCTTTTTCCCTCAGCTAAAAGTTAGGATTTTGATGACTTTTGCTCTTCTCTGGACAGACCCAGGGAAGAAGGATGATAGTTGAGATTAAATTGATCGTTCATCATGGGATTTTTCTCTCATTTCCATTTCACTCTGAAAGCTTCTTTTCCCAATTACCCCATACATGGATGTATGCACTTCAAGGAGGAAGCGTTGTAGTGTACTCCCACTACACTGTTTGACATTAAACATCGGATTATATATAATAAGGCAATTACGTATACTTAGGGGCATACAAAAAGTTTATATATCTGCACGTATCTAGGTATATTAATCTTATACTACACAAATGTATTAAGCGTAATATGATGTACGACAAGTAATACTATTGCAACTTTAGAACAGAAGCATATAAAAATATTGTGGCACAAAGCACAAAGGGTATACGTAGTATACAGTAGTTATGTAGTAATACAACTATAAAAGTGTACATACATCCACCAATCTTTTTATCCCTGGCAACTGTACACACACACGAAAAAATGTTCATAATGAAAATGAAACTCGATGCTCTCTTTGTTTTCCAGTAACATGGACAAAGCATGAGAAGGGTAGTACTATTTGGAAAAATAAGAACATGAGGGAGGGCAATGAGCATAAAGTAGATAGCCTAGACTTGGGTTGCTGTTGGTAATAATAATATGCGCTCTCTCTCTCTTCAACCAACTACCCCTGTAGTATCATGTAATGAAGAGTGCAGTTTGTAGACACTCATGTGTGAATTCCTCTATATATAGACTTGTCTAGCTCCTGGCAATGGCTTTGACTCATAACGATCCCAGTCTTTTAGGAATAGAATCAGTGGCAGAGGTACTACTGGACGTAACTACTTGGAAATTACCTCCGTTCATTGTTCCTCTATCATTATAGATACAGACACTTGTGTCATATTGGGAATTGAAAGTGCAGGCATGTTGTAAATACTTTTGTATCCATATAATGAACATGTATGTTCTAAATATATTCTTGTGCGATACATTTAGAGGTGTAGAACACATATATACCATACTTACATTTAACTCTGCATAACACATATGTGAGGTAGTACCTTCACAGGAAATACCACAGAACTGAATAAACCATAGGAAATGTTTATGTGTAGCTGGATAGTCAAAGTAAAGAGCTCGTTGACTAAACACGTATTGTACTTACTAAGAACTTAAGTATATAAGGTAATTGCAGATATGTATTTGGATTCTTGTTTCTATTGTGTGGAGCCATCAGCATCAATAACATGTCCACTCCATTTGCCACTTTCACCACGTTTCGCCGAGTGCCATTTGATTCCAAGCCGCTGTACACCCATCCCTTTCTCCCTTCTCTCTGTAATTATTGCAACATTCATTGGAATTTCGCCTAGTTTTCCCTGCACCATTAACCCTGTCTGTATGATCTGATCACTTAGAGCTCTTAGGCCTGACGCTTCCTCTCTCGTACTTGTTGTCTAATACTTGCCGCGTATATACTAGGACAATAACAAACTTTTCACGTGTAGCACAGCACAAAGGTCCTTCCCTTGTGTTCCTCCCATTGACTTCGGTAGCTGAGTATTAATCTCTTTCCTCTTGAAATAGTTTCTGTACTTTGCCATCATCATCGTTTACTCTATATATAAGGGTTTTTAGATTCTTCTGTGCATAATGCATAATTACATTTGGGCTACAGCTCCGTTTTAATACTACTCGTAATTGTGCGCTTTGGTTTCCAATATAAGCCATGCCTTGATTTGGAATGACGCATGGGATTATTTATGCCACAAAGATTATGTGTGATTTTGATAAACATGTTGTATTGAGGATGCCCAAATTGGGATGTTGGATGAAATAGCGTTACGTAGTCGCGGTTGTCTGTTATTTAATTTGATGATTTTAGGTTACTTCTATTTTAATTCCAAGTTGAATTCATAAGTCAACGTTGTAAATTAAATTTTAACATTCCAATATAGGTCGTACATACTCATTTTAAGAGTTGGCCATTTGAATTCTACAATTTTGAATTATTCACCGTTGTAAGTAAGGTTATTGAAACTCAAAAGCATATGATACGAACTAAAACCGCTCTTCGTCACCGTAATTTTTTCCGAGCTTGTTGAATAGCCTCAAGAGTTGACAAATGCGGATTTGAATGGTGGCCACAAATTGCGGAGTAACATAGATCTGAGGACGAGGATCCATGTAGTGAGAGTGGAGAAACAGGGGCTTAAATACCTGCATGGTCTCCATGGTAGTGGATATTAATTAACCACAACTGCGGGTTCCCGGTGCGTGACAAGTGCAACGAGTACATACAAATAATAGTCACACAGGCAAAATGTGTCTTGTTTCAAGTCACGCGGAACCCCTAACAAGTCTGGAGCCCAGCCATCGTGATACTCTTGTAAGTTTGTCGACGACCTGAAAGCCGAGAGCTCGGTTTTAGCCAGAGGTCATTTCGCTAAATGTCTGTTTTTAATTATCTAACCTCCCGTTCCACTCTAGGACATTCGTCAAGGAACAACAAGCTTGTGTGTACTTTTAGAGGAAATAGGAAACTGTAAATTATTCCTTCATCGGTCTGCAACTACTGCAGGCGATGAACTAAATTATTTAAAACTTAGATTCTCCCAAGCTCTATACGGCAGCGCACCTGTCTCAAGTGGCCCCAAAATGATTCAATTCATATGCTCGAGGTACTCAAATAGTCAAAACAATTTTATGCAACAATGTCAAAATGATTCCATTTTCCCTGTTTTAACAGAAGCTGAATAATTTGTAAGAGCACGAAATAAAATTCCTGTATATCCTACAGCCATTTGTACAGAAACAAAATGTCCGTCAAAAGGATGAAAATAGCAAATGCAGAGAGACGAGAGAGTAGACGAGACGGTTCAAATAAACGGGGGTTTTATTAAATAATTTCTCGTACATGCTAAAATATAGGCCTGGAATGCAAGTCACGTTGAGGAAAAAGTTGCTCTCTCTCTCTCTCTGAGAAAGTGAACTTTATGACAAGGATATGTATTGTGAAATAATTCTGTATTATGGTAATAAGGCCCGTTATACGCCATAAGGCTCCAGATGATTATTCATGTCTCTACTTTGTACATATGTAATAGTTAGACACACGGGAGCAGGCGAAGGGAAAAGTTGGAGGGGCGCTCGCTCTCCGGCTGCATGTTAAGTAATAAGAGGTGCGGGGAAATACGAGAAAGATTCAAATTGTGTCACTGTGTTCGTATAGTTCCACAGTAGCAACATATAACATACGTATAATATAATAACACCGTTATGCCCAACACATTTGTCGGGCATTTCCTAGGCATACTAACAACGAATGGGGAAAATAAAGCAGCAGGCGGAGAATTCTTGAAGCGTAAGACTTCACGTAAACCTCCATTCCTCAAGAAGACTTGAGGCGCACGGGTTGAGTAAATTCTTTTAGCTAGACCACCTGTTTGACTTATGGATTTGCCGGGCTCTAGCAAACTTTTGATGAAGATGGATGTTTACGGAGTGAGTATGTGAGTGAAAACGTCGACAAGCTCAGATGTGACAGCCCAATGGATCTATAGTCAAGTCGGCCAATATTGAATAACGAGCCCGAAAGAGAGAGGCGGAAGAGAGAGAGAGAGAGAGATGTAAGAACAATAAACGCAAAATATCGAGGCTCGAGATTATATGCAGCTACTACGTATATACATACATTCAAGCTAAATTCACTATAAAGGATTTTGCACTTTGGGGAATAAACTATAATAACCACTAACACAAGAATACTTACAGAATCATTCTCAACTTACGGGAACTCAACACATGGTTTTCTCCTTATGAAATTAACCATCAATTTCAATGTACAAAATTTGATATTAATTCATATGCTTATGAAATTATAAGCATCAATTTCTATTTACGGAATTAAACAGCAATTTCTACTTTCGCTAGTACTTATAAGCTATGTATCATTTTCTATTTATGAAATACCTAAGCCTTCATTCCTACTTAAGGGAACATAGATTTCTACTCTCGTACAATATTAATAATCATTATCGAATTATGGTGTTACATGCCCGTCGTGGTTTTGGGGAATCAAGCATCAATCCAAAATTCTTCAAATGTTACTACGATAGTTTAACTTGATAAAACAACATTTGAGTTTTTATATTCACGAAAACCGTCTTCAGCCATGCAAAATGAAATATCATTTAGTTTTAATAATTTCAAATCCCAACAATTTGAACTTTAGATTCTATGGAACAATGTTAGATTTTGTAAATTGAAACTACAAGAACATCCCAATGTTTCAGATCGTAGGAAACGCATATAAATGTGAAATTACAGACTTAAAGTAGGGAGGGCTGCGGAGCGGACATTGCAATTCCAAGCATCTCATACTACGCGTTTATAAGCAATAATAAGAAGGAAGATACAAGTTTGGGGTGAGACTAAAAATTAAGAGCTGTACTAACTTGTCATCGTAGACAAATCCGGCTTTGAAGGAATTCAAGTAAACGATGAAAGCAAGACCAGAGCTCCACAAGGCCACCCAATCTATCCGTGTTTTACGACCCAGCATGCTGAACCCTCAAAGTTGGATGGAGGAAGAAAAAACCAAGAGATTTTCTTATACACACTCACACACGGAGATGAGATGATGTCGAGGCACAGACACACAAGATTCCACACACTCGACCTATAAGTACACACAAGTTTACCGTGACAGAAATGAGAAGTGAAAAGTGCTTGCTGGGATACGGCAAGTCAGAGAACGAGTGTGTGAGAGAATGAGAAAAAGAGGGATCCTTCAGGATTTCTTCATCTTGGTCTTCAGAAAATAATCAAAAGAGGATGTTACGTGGTTTTTTCTCTTTTATTTTTTTCGATTCCTTTCTTTCTCTCCCCTTGAAGCACATGCACACAAACACAATGTCTTGCTGGAACCTCTTCCAAGTTTTTACTATTTTTTAACTTATTTCCCGAACCAGCTTTTTCCACTTTATTCTCTGTCCACATGGACATAGGCGAGACGAGGGCCGAGCGCTGATCAGGCAGAACGATTTATAAAGATTCTTTGGAAATTCCCAGTTTGCTCCAAAAACTAATTTTATCCGAAAATGCCCACTTTGCACCAAAGCGGCTTTTGCAGCAAATCTACGGAAACGTTTTTTTTCTGAAGGTTTGGCGGCGCCAGAACCAAATTGTTTCAAATGTTCGTATGAACAAATGGTTAAATTTACCGTCGAAATTCAATAAACAAGATTATTCGCGTTTAGGTTAGTTTGTAAGAACTTAAAAAGACATCAGAATTTTAAGAGACTAGAAATGCCCAAAAGTTAACGAATGCAAATAAACTGTCACTTTCAATTTGTGGAGAATTTAGAAAATTTGGGTTTTTAATTAAAGTGATTGTTAACTCGTAGAATTTAACAATTAGAATTAATTGTCAAAAACGGATAAATGAGTATTTCCTATATAGTTACATTTCGGCTGGAAAACTTGAGAAAACTGAGTATAGAGCGAGAATATAAGCTTTGGTGTAGAGGGGATATGTGCGACATCCTCGACGTCGCGCGACAGACTGAACTTGGTAGCACATCGATCCGAGATGTTCTTGCAACTCCCGATCCTCAGCTGAGGCCCCACACGATATTAACTCTCGTTTTTGTTGTTACTCGAGAGGAATATCCCTTGGATTCGGATTTCTCCCGCTTTTCACCAGTTCCCCTTGTGTTCTGCTCTGCCAGTCCCACCTCTTCCTACCGCTTATTGCTACACTAATGCAGTAGCACACAAGTGCCCCTCTACACAATGTGATAGAAAATTAAACTACGCATCTTTTCCAACACCTTATATAGTGTAACAAGACACCGTTCCAGATTACATCCCACAACTTTCTCTTCTTTCATTTTTCTCTCCTACTACATCCATACATATCTACACCCTCTCTGAAGGCTTTTCTAGTTTTTCTTGAATTTCCTTACGACTTTTACCCCATTCCAAGAAGAAAGCACGCGGGGGAATGCGGACACTGAAATTTTAAACCGAGTTACTTTTTAATCTTGTAACAGTCTACGTATTTCATTTCATCCATAATTACCGTAAATAATATTATTTATTTATTCTTTATCTTTTGCTACAGTTCCTTTTATTCTTGTAGATTTTTTTCTACCTTTTTGTAGCGCACAACGTTTTAGTAATATTTTTAATGAAGAGTTTTAGATATGCATGTATGGTTATATGTAAGTGAAGCTTAAATATTGAATTGTGTCGGACGTACTGTACTATAGAATAGTATGATCTTCTAATACAGACTTGGTACGTATGTCTTAATAGCTATAAACAGCTAGAACATATTTATGTAATAGCTTATAGACCTTTTTGTAGTTTGCTTGGATGTAGGAAGAACAGAACTCAGTGGAATAGAATGGGGCTGAAAGTGATTGATTACCGCCTTAATATGCTTCGTAAGAAATAATGTGTGGGACGTTTAATTCCTTATTTGCTCGTTTTCCATCCATGTCCGAACTAGAACCTTTTGCAGTTTATTTGGTGGACCGAAAATGAATACGAATTTGTTTCAAAATTAAATCTTTCTCCCTCTTCCCTGCCAATATTTCCTACTTTGCTATGTCATCGAGGCATTTCCACCAGCCTTTATTTTATTTCATGTAATCCTTATTGCTTTGGTAATTCATGCCAGGCAGCATTGTCTGGTTTATGGACGAGTAGCAATCTTTATTGTAAAGTATAAGTATGTGGTATTATTGGAGGTATGTAAGTATATGTGTAACATGATTTGCATGTTTTCATACAAGTATACATGCTTACATGCGTACGAAGATTGTGTGTGTATTCGTGAACGTATGTAATGCTGGAGCTGGTATATTCACATATATATATATCCCAGGAATAATGTTATGTGGGAAGGAGTAAAAATAGACGGAGAGAGTCAAGTATTTGTAGCTAAAAATTAAATTATATACAATGGTTTCCTTTTTCAATCCATTCAAGTCATCCGAGCAGAAAATACAAGGCATTAGGGCTCTCACTGTATATTGAATATCCTCCGGAGTAGGGAATTGACTTGGAATGAGAAACTATTTAGGAAATACAGACTGTCAAACTTGACGTTACTAATGCCAGCCTATTAATGGTATGTCAAGGGGCTTTATTGATGAGAGATGCATACTCAGATTCCAAAGAGTTTACACATCCCTCGCCTGGCTTCGCATAGTCAAAGGGAATCACTGGAAATTCTCCGGAATCCTCCGCATTTATAGATATGTACGTTGTATGGGGAGCTTTGTGCAATAGCGAAATGAACAGAGGAAGGGGTGATTATTGTGCTGCTATGCTCTACTTTTATTATAATGTTATTATCAAGTCGACGTTGTTGTGTATTTAGTAAAAACAAAAATATTGTTGAGCAGATTACCGAATACACAAGAATTAATTCGTGTATTGGAGGGATCAAAAGTATGTGAAATGGATACAGAATTTAATATAATCTACGCAAAAAGAAAACGAGTTTATAATAATGTAATAAGAATGTAAAAGTAGTATATATACTTATTGCATATATGCAATAAGAACAATAGCCGTTGAAGTCATGCAAACAACAATTCAAATATGGATCACAATAGAAATCGTTTATAATACTTTACAAATTTTAGTACACTTTCAGATATGCATGAGTAATGGAAAATAAAGTTAACCAATACAACAAGTTTTGATTGGAAATATATTTGCTGGAAATATAAATAATGTTTAGGACCCAAGCAACATCATATAATGTGATCGATTGGTGGTGAGCTCACGTGATGTTTCTCGCCAGCCTGAATCATGACAAGGAGAACTACATGGCGAAGGATATGAGGGGATTTATTAGAGCTCATAGATCAATCGACAGACACTGAGAACCCCATACATGTGTCACAATGGAAAGCCTCTAATTACCCGCATTGAAGCTCTCATCTGAGACCACGTGCCTCTATATACCGCATCATTTCGTATGTAAGCATTAGCTTACAGTAGACTTACATGTATTCTACGTGTACAGACGTTATCCATGCTCTTCATATGTACAAGATGAGTATTCAGTACATACGAAATGCACATTTTGTCTATACAAGGTGTTCATTGTGTACATTAAATGTGTACATACTGTGCATGCAATATATAAAACTGTTCATACCCTTTTATGTGTATATAAGATATAACAGTGTACAAGGAAAACAGTGCACCTACTGAGGCACCAAGTTGAACATAAAAACGCATTTCCCGTACCCATGAAGACATGTATTTTGGGTATCAAAGCATCCGTACAAGTCATACTGGCCTTGTAGACCTTTACAGTAAGTTGGGGCAGCTGAAGAGGTCCCTATAAATATTGCCTATCCCTTGTACACACACGAAGCCAACTCTCCTCCCTCTCCACCATCTGTCTTCACTCATTTTCCCATTTGTCCCTGAAGACTCTCCTAAGGCACTGAGATGCATATATGTGTTTTTATGTGAGTGTGTCTCTCTCTCTCTTCTCTACTCCACTACTGTCACTTTCTTCCAAATCTCCTCCCATTGATTTTTCCTCCCTTGACTCCAACTAATTAATAAATACTCTTTGAATACATAAACTGGAGTTGAACATCCATGTTGGCTTTCTTGCAACAGATGTGCCGTCCTCCTTTCAATACACTACTCCTTTCATTAATATTGCTGTACTAGTACATAAAAGCGGGCTAGTGGAAATTAAAAGCACTAGCTCCCACACATTTGTCCAACTCTCAAAGTCTCTTGATTTACATTCAGCCCTCAACTTTTAAAGCTCTGTATTTGTATCTTCAAATCTGCATTTACTGGGCCACAACTTTTAGGAGAGCGGTTGTAGGATTCGGTAAGTAAGGATGCAATAAGTACAAACTTTCACTGTTTTATTATGACTAGATGAATCAGGTTTACTTTGCTTGTACTATGAATGTTTTTCAGGGTTGTTGTGTTTGTATGACATGACTGAACTGCAGTTTGCATGTATCAGGACGTTACTACAGTTTGCCATTTATTATTATATAGTTGGATATGCATCATGTCTTCACTACTGTTTATTTACCATGCATCAGGACCACAATCATGAATGTAGTACAATCAAGTGTCGTGTGTATGTACTCAGATGTACTGTGCGTGTATGTCAGAATGTGTATAAAACAAGTACTATATTTATAACGGACAATATTATCAAGTATACTGTGACAGGGTTTCATGTTTGTAAAACGGAATTAGGGAAAGTAAGCATGGAAACACATTATTGAAATTAATTTAATTCTGAAATTAAGGTCTGGACGAATTTGATTGTGACTGCAATTTCCTCTGTGAGACGTGTATGCTACAGCGTGTGGGGTGGGCTGAATAAAGTAGGTTGATGGAAGCATGTCAAGCAAAGTAGAATCGCCATGTAGTAAATTACATTATTACTCTAAGACATCGATCTCGATAAAGTTGAAGATACTCGGTATTAAATTAATATAAGGCAAAGGTATCGAATAGCGGTAAGAGTATATATAGAAGCTACTATAAGCTACAGCATAGACGATTAAAGCAATACCCTTTCATCTAAAGCATTGTAGTCCTAGCATAGTCGCAATTGCGGCGGTAGTAAATGAAAGGAAGAGATAGCAAATACAACAGCACGATAGTACAAATAGTAGTGGTAGTAATAGTAAAAGGTAATGGTTGGAGGCAGAATTTGACCACAAGATAGAAGGTTGTTGCAACTTGGCGCAATTATCTGGTGGAAGAGAAAGCCGGGAGAAAGGGGATATAAAGCTGGGAAATTCAAAGGTAGAATGAAGTTAATCAAATCTATACATGTGGAAAGTTGACGACGGTTTGGAAGAATTTATGAGCTCCACCATTTGAAATAGATACGTACATATGACATAGCAGGAACCGTAGGAGAGGAAGAGTTTAATTAAATACAAGCATTTGGGAATCGAAACAATTTAATGAATAGTATTCTGCCAGAATTGGAACAACTTAATTAAATACCGTTCAGCATCAGGGTCTGTACTTAATTATGGTTCAGTGGTCAACAAAATTGCAGTATTGACCAAATTATAATATATAGGAGCTAGTCAATAATAATAGAATTTCCGTTTTGACTCCTCCTTGCATTGTGGTGAACATAGTTTATATTAACACGCGCATTGTAGTGTAGTGTAACTATATGCTCAACTTGTTGTCAAGCCAAGTGGAGGATGACGATTATCTATATACCTAGTAAGTATGTATTAAATTGGACTACCGGAATTTTCTTAGGACGACCGGGAACACGAGCAGAGGGAGTATGATTAAATTTCCTTCATACTATTATGCAATCAAAGAAACCTTGTAATTATTCTTCATGTTAATTCAATAAAAACCAGCCAAGTCAAACAATTTAGAGACAGGCGTGCTGATTAAAATATGAGTTACAACCTGGAACGGTACCTCCAATAAGTTTGTAATATTTTCGGTGCATATACCTCATATTTTCCGTGAGTGCCCGATGTAGACACAACTTACACTCTACGTCACTTCCATCATTCCAATCCCGTGACTCAAACAAGTGGAATAAGCATTTTCGGTAGAGTGAGACCCCAAACCATAGTCTAAATTATGCCAATTTTATTATCTACATACTCTTATTATTGCATAGGACTGTTTTCCATTATAATGTTACCATAATCGCCAGTAATTGACCGATTTGGCAGTTTCTCCTCCCATCATTACTACAATAAGCAGGCAATCATGGTTTGCTTATCATATACGGTTTTGTTGATCATGTACATGAGCTGTAGACCTGTGCATACTGCATACATAAACGTGGTACGTTTCTTATATACACGAATAACTACAATGTATTGTGCTTATTCCTTATAAATTGGGTTAGGTACACAAACTGATTATCTTATACCATAAGCACAAAATTTCTCTTTCACAATAATTACCTTTTTGGCGGTTATGTAAACATAATTTTGCATTCATAAACAGTCTACATTAGTCTAATAGATGACAACTCATGATTATTTGTCATTTGTGCTCACATTGGATATCATTATGCCAGATTGACTACAATCTAATTTTAAATTTATGATAGAGCACGATATTAGCAGTTAACAACTAAAATTGAACGACTATAATTTCAAAACATATAAACTATTAAAATTTCAATTATGAGGGCAGTAAAACTACACTTTATTCATAGCAAAGAGGTAATATCAATATTCCAAACCATTAACACATCCATGCTTCATTGATTCTCAACCTGTCTGAACATATGCTTCTGATGCCTCTGGCATGTTATGGCAGCGCAAACAAATATATATTTCAATTGCAGTGTCATCCGTGGTATCTACCCCAATCTGAACATGACCGAAGGCTACGGAGCCATCTCTCCAGAGGATCAACCGTGCAAATATAAGTTACGTATGTTCAAAAGCATACATAAATATACGATTTAAGAATAGTAGCTTGCACAATGGAAGCGTAAGCACGTGCTACCACACAGCCGAGAGCACTGTTACATCGAGGTGCGTATATATGTCTATAATATAGGTAACATAACTATAAGCAGTAGCTCAACTACCTTTTTTCAGCCTCTCAGTTTTATTGTGAACTATAGGAGGAATCTATATTAAATATTATATACACCAAGTTACTATATGTCCACGGCTGTAATGACGTATTACTCACGAAACTGATTCCTAGTGCAAATTTTGTACAGATTTTTGTAGCTATTACAAAGAAAGTTTCATTTCGATGTGAAAATAAGATGAAAATTGGAGGAAATACAAATATTTGTGGGATACTTGCAAGAAGCTAGTGGTTTGCACATAAACCGATGTGCTCTACGATATTGAAGAAGTGCTCTACAATACGAAGCTATAGAAGACCTTACTGCCTGGGGAAACAAGCAGTAGACGGTGTATTATTGTGTTTGCAAGCAATTTATTCCATTTCATTTCAGTAACGCAAAGAACTATTTTGGAAGCATGAGAACGGTTTGTTGACACTTTGAATTTGCATGATTTTACATTTTTCAGGCTCAACTCACGTGCTAATATTCTCTGCTATATATGGCGTATCGCAGTATTATAATGCACGTGTGGCTTATATAAACTGCAATTTTGTATTGCAATCTTCTTGGAATTGAAAAATATAACGAACATAATTCGGTACAAAAACTTAAATACATTGACCCCAGCCTTAACAAGTCGAGTACGTACGGTATATAAACTTGTAGTATAAATAAGCGACGCATGTATGTATATTTACAATAACGTTCGTAAGTGCTGAGGAGCCATTGGTGTAAGCTTGAGGATCGGCATTATTTGCATTATAGATTGTGGGATTATTCCAAGATGGCCTGTTTGATAAACTGATTAAGGTTTCCATGAATTCTTCCTTCCCTAGAGGTTTGCACCGTCCGCGTGTCTACAAGTTAAGAGTATATGCACTGCATAGGAGGATAATAATGATGATAATAATTTTGCATGGGAGTCCCTCATTCCCACCACCACCGACGACTTCTATTCCCCATGGTGTTTGGTGAACAAAGGTGACCCCATTGTAGGCACACACATGTATCATGTTCCAAAGTGATGTGTGGGTCACAAAATACAATATTTTATATAAGTATTTCCTCGTCGGAGTTATGATTATATAGACTCGGATCAAAGTCCCGCTACTCCGACGTTGTTCTTCCTTAAACACTGTGGACATGAACAGGTACAAAGGTGTGCGCATTTAAAGCATGAGGAAGGTACGCACTACATAAGTAACACAAATAGCCTACCAGCGTTGAAAGTAAAGCCACCGGAATAATATTAAACTATCAACGACTCCGTCTGTCGTGCATACAGTAATTAGACTTGCATAAATCTATTCTATAAGTTTAACTTTTGACAACCGAAAAACAATGATACGTGTGTGGTTGAATGAGTTGTGCTTTTTGGCCCAGTAATTTATTTTTTATGCATGAAAAATCCCAGCCAAACCAAAGAATATGCTTGGACCCCGTCATTTATTTTTCGATTCTCATTCCTAATACCTCCGATACATGCAATTCAACCAGGGCATTAATTTTTCTTGTAAATTAGCCTCTGCTCCTGGTTTTTGACAATTATTCTTGCCAGTAATCATGTTGGCTCAGACGCCATGGTCGCCCCATGCAAACTACACAAATAATGGTAGTATAACGATACTCAGTAATATACTCGACAAATGTACATACATATATTTAGTACAGCTTTCACATTATTCATACCTTGATTTTGGACCGAGACCATCTACATTTGAAAAATGTCATTCCCAATCCAAATTACCCACAAGTTTCCCTCTCCCATCGGAATTCCAGCTGCACAGCGGAATTGTTTTTTAAAATTTTAATCACTGTCTCCGTTTCCAAGGATATAAAGGTTGATGGTAGAGTAGATCGGGGGCAGCAATAAGAGCAAGATTTCTCTAGAGTCAAACCATATAAGGGTCTTGGATAGGAAGGTAAGCTGCGGATGGCATTTACTTCATGACTTCCAGGGAATAAAAGACTATGTACTATCTCTGAAAAGAAACATGAGAGGAAAAACAAAGATTGAAATGGGATGTAGTAGACTCGGGGTAAAAATTTACAGTATGGAGGGTCAACGGATCGATAATCAACCAATAAAGGAATAATGCATGGAGACACGACTCTATGGATCCGGTCAAAAGACACACACACACACACACAAGTCAAAAGTCAATGGTTGAAGGAGTGAATTTATCTTTAATCTCACTGTGAAAAGAATGCAGCTCAGCTTTCAATCCGACGTTTTATTATTTCCTGTTAGCACACAACTCTACATATGTATCTAGGCCAATGGAAATAGGAAATACTGGACTATGTGTACTTATAATACCTATATATTTATATCATGTACTCCATGCATATATACAAACGTATGTATACCTGTATAAATCTATATAATTTATACACTTTTATTTACACTTAACATTTTGATATCAGGTAAAAGTCTACATCAAGTGTGGATTGTATCAGGGAAATTGCAGGCTTTTGAAAACACAATCTACACATTTGTATGTATTGTGCTTATGCTGGTGAATGCTGTCTCAATGAAAATACATCATGTGCTCCCACTGTATTAAGGAAAATGTAGGCTGTATAATATAAATAGTATTAGGGTTTATACAGACTTCTATCATCAGTATTACACGAAGCCTGCGTCTCTCCGCAATATAAAAGTGCACATCAAGAGAGAATTCTCTTTCGGTGAACTTTGGATTCCCAAGGGTCTCGGGATAAAACTATGTTGATAATACATTAGAGATGGAACCGAGAACAGTCATTGGTTTGTTCAACCCTCACCATCAACTATCACCACACCATGTAAAGTACACCAAGGACTCATTCCGCTTTTCCCAGGTCTTTGGAAACCTTCCATACAACAGGGGAGAGGAAGAGGAGTCGACAGGAAAAAATATATTTTTGTTATTTCACAAAGAAATTACGGAAGGAAGTTCAGGTGAGGAATATTTCTTGCTTATTTTATAGCTATCGTGACGCCAACACTTCCTCGGCCACGGATGCAATCTTCTTATGAGAATTCTCTTCCCACACCCTTTATGTCTTCTTCCTTCCTGCACTTTCAACTCTTAACGCGACCCCTGAGCGGGAAGGGTGAATATGGAAGAATAAGGAAGAACCTGCCAACATAGGAGGACGAGCAGGGAACCAAAAACAGTGAACGAAGGAAAAATCTCAACGTAAGACTATTCAGGAAGAGTGAGGACGTAGAAAGAACAAGAACACAAGAGAAGAACAAGTAGGGTTACGGAAAAGAGTGGACTAGAACATGGCAGAGTGAAGGAAAACAGTGAAGAAGAGTAAGAAAGAAGAATGAAAAACGGGAGAAGGAAAGGCTCAGTAATGGAATCGTAGAAATTCAGAGGGTAAATGTCAGTAAAAGCGTGCATGGAGTCACAGCGTATGTCGCTTGCCACGTTACACTAACTGGGAGGAAGAGTAAGAGTGAAGGTTGAGGATGGGATGCAAGTGCTCCTGAGAAAACCAGCTTGTAGTTTACGCTCCTTGTCTTTAGGTTCCGGTGGGTAATATGTGAGTAGACCCACAATGAGAGTAGCTACTGTAGTAGTCCTATTTGTGTGGTAAGACGATGGTGCAGTCAGTGGAAATGCACTCTTAAGCCTCGAACAGAATACAAGGAGCACACCCACCAGAGTTTTTGCAATATTCTACCCTGGTATTCATGAATGAAGATTTTATGAGGCACGCAGTAGTTGCACATTTTAGAGAAACTAGTCTGAAGTTACTACTATGTACATAAAGGGATAGCGCGAAGAAGAGAACAGAAAGCTTACATAACGATCAAAAGAACATCCCCCACCGGTTCTTCCTTGGTTTTTCTCTCCTTATATTTCCCGTCATCAATTATTTACATGTCAATTTGTCTTCCTCACAGACAAAGAAAACAGCGGCAGAGTAAAGACCATCAAGATTTTCCTCAATGTTCATGCAGTGGTACTTATTACATACACATGTGTGTGTACTTTCCTCCCAATGCGTACTTACTTATGCATACTATGTGAACCCTTAGCTGTAGGATGGAATGTGGTGTCTGCAGAATTCATTTGAAAACATCAAACTCATTCATTCCGCCTCGAAACTACCATCTCTGCAACCATTGCAGCATTTCTTAAAGCAATACTGTTGTATTTACGGTACCTTACATATATTTACTATGGCAATCTGCTTTCGAAAATTCTTCATCCATACAGGATTTACTGTAATGTTATACATTAATCGTAAACACCTTTTTCCAGACAAGTCTTGCATAAAATATGTTTTCCCCTTGTTATAACCAAATAACTTTAAATGGACGGGCTCCAGACGTTACCAGAACTTGGAGTATCTACAAACCTTCGGTATGTATTACTATAGTTTTAAGCATAAGGATGACTCAACTGTATATATATAAAGTTGTGTGTTGCTAGAAAATTTCTCAGCTACTACTTGTATCTATATATGAAATACCATTCCAGAAGTTGTTGGAGAGTTGTAGATCAAACAAAAATAATTCTGTTTAGGTAAGCTCATTGCAAGTTTAACAGAAGCATTGACTGACAAACTGGAGATAAGAGTGTGTGCAATTTTTTATGGGCTACACCAGAAGAGAAAAGTTTGAGGGGAAAAGAGGAAAACGACCACTTGCCCAGGGAATCAACCATTCGTCTCTAGTTCGCTTTTATGAAGAACACCCGTCCTGGAGGAATTGAGGATCAAATTTAAGCAGGCGTGTTCACCAAACGAGTCTTGTATGATTGGGCTGGAGGAATCTAAGTATGGCCATTCTCATGGGCTGAAGCTATAACATCCCGCACCTTCGTTGTTGAAAATTTGCCCTTCACTTAGACCAAGTTACTTATGTGTACAAATAGGATAAATGCGCACAAAGAATGAGTTAAAACAATAAAAGAAACTGTTCATAGATTGCCATTGACGGGTGAGATGAATGAATAGTGCACGGGTCTTGAGGTCCCATCCAATTATCAAAAGATAATTTTAAAAACCTACTCTCCAGGTTGTTAGCTTGGATTAAATGCACACCTCTACACAGGCTCAAAGGGAATGTATCTTTTATTTACCAGCCTGTGGCCATGCAAGCATAGTGACTTGAAATACCCTTGTAAGTACTTCCTTTATAAACTCGCACCTTATATTACGCACGTCCTTTATATGTTTTTACCCATGAAATAACATCTATCCTACGGGCGTATTTACGCAGAATACGTAGAATATTCCAAGTATCAATGCATAATGTGACAACATCTCGGATATACTTACATAAAAAATTAGACGCATGCATGCAAGGTCCGACAGGCAGAAAGTCAGGGACTCTATAGAATAATTTCAGAAGGAGTAGATAGAAAAAGTGTATAGGAAGTGTGATGTGATCAGCAGGCCATGAGTTGAAATATTGTTCAGCTTTCGGAAGTTTTCTCCATAAATTCCCTTCACATGAACTTTCATATTCGTCTTTATTCGTCCGAAAATTATTATGGAAAATAAACCTCGGCCAGCGGAGCCCATAGAGGAAAAGATGCGCTTCTGGTCGACGCGATCTAAGTGAGCGAATAGAGCTTTCATCATGCCTCATAGACCTCGTATGTTCCCAACTTTTAATGATAAACTAGTACAGCGAGAAGGAAGCATGGAGGAGAAAAAAGTCTTGTATTGCTTCACTAACTCACTCTGAGTCATGTCCCAACTACTTACCTATCAAAACAGGTCCAATCATCTCGTTCCAGCGACCATTGTTTCCCTCTCGCTCCTGCTCTTCCCATCCTCACCATGTACATACTGATTTATTACGTTGACATTACATGAATGAAATCAAGTGTGTAGTTGCCATAAAGACAAAGTACACATTGGTTTCAATCCTTGCTTCGCTAACTTGTTCCGAAATCCATACACAACAGATCGAAACCAATGTTTCGCAAGTTGTTCCTCTTCTTCTTTTATTTCTTGAGAGCTGTCTCTTCCTACACAAAGTTAGAATAACCTCACTTTAGTTACTCCTCGGAGCTCAGACAAACCTTAGTAAGTTGTTGCGGGAATAAAGAAGCAGTGGTTGTACCGGAGTAAGCCCCGCACCATACTCTCTGTGTACCTATGTGTTCACAAGTAAAGACAAACAAGAAGAAGCGCCAATATTGCTCCTACAACTCTACGTACGATTTAGTCTATAACACTCCTATACAGCCCTATTACCTCCACTCTACAACGCTGTACTACACCGTCTACTGTACACACATAGTCACTACTAGCACAGTCTACTACAAAACTACTACTTCCTACCCTAATGCAATTTGTTCAAGGTACCGTTGATAAATGAAATTTGGTCGGAACAACGACAGACTCCTACTCTTTCACCCAAGTTACATAGTGAGAGGCCGGAGAAGGAACCGTATATGTTCATATTATTGGACTGATTTGATTGAGCAATCGGAAAACACGATTCATACACCAACTCTGATCTGAATTCCTAATCAGAAGCTTTTCCACGAATTTGTTATTTACATTCTAGTAAATCACTAAAGACATGAACTACTAACCAAAACTAATCCGGAATACAGAAGCCTTACATGCAGTGTGGTTTTGTTTTTAGTGCAAAGAGAGAGAGAATGAGTAAGAGAATACCTGTTCGGGTTTTATTTGTAGGACTATCCTCATCCTGTATACCAAAGGGATATTTCAATACCCATTCCCGACTGTTCCATTATGTGGTACTAATAGAACCTTTAGCATTATTTGTGAATCTCAACGTTCCCACTGAAACTTTTGTTTTTTTCATATGCCCACACACATTGATTATGATGCTCACACGCGCCGAACCTCTCCGTATTAGGTATCCATATAGTTTTAGTAGTTGTTGTTCTTGTTATTATTTACAAAGTCACTTTGACGTACTTTCAGGATAAATTACAAAGCTAAACTGAACTTTAGAACTTAATGTACACAAATATTCATTTAAATACCATCTGGATAATTAGCATCGAACATGCTGGTTTCAATTCTCCATCCTCGGTGTTTTAACTTTAGTTTTCTCTACTTGAATTCACTCACCCAGCTACTGCCAGGATATTCCTCAGAAACTAAATATTGCTTCTAATATAATGACATGAAGGGAGAGAAAATTCAAACAGTTTGAGCAAAAGGGAGAAGAATAGGGGAAATTCCCGGAAACCTTGTTGTATTCTGCAGTGAAGGCATAATCATTCGGGGTGCATGCCGTAGGATATATTTCGAGACATCAAGGCACGACACAAAAAGCATAAGGAGAGTACATTAAAATGATTGCTTTTGCACTCCATTCGCTCATTCTATTTGGAGAAAACATCAGTCTTATGGTACTTCACGTGCTCTCTCTTCTCTGTAAGTCCTTTTTTGAGCAATGTCTCCTCTCCAGGAATTTCACTGCAATTTAATTCTGCAGTTATACTTCACCAGCTCAATGTACGAAGTTGCAATACGTTGAACCGGTGCAGTATAAGCAATATACATACATACACAGTAAGTTCAAAAATGTTTTCTATTCGTCCGTCTGTCTTCTCTCACTCTTGCGGTGACAATGCTTCCAGCCTACGTTTGTCAAATCTGTAATAACTTACGCTCTTCCTGTTATTATATTGCTACAGAAGTACAAAGTGAGCATGTAACACATTCCTTTCAAACCTTAAAAGCAATGACTTGATTGAGTCTGCATAACGAATATTTCCCATAAATCATCTTTTAAATCATGCAAATGGTTCTGTGGTTAAAATATTTGTAACAGTTATACGAATAGATTACAATTTAAGCTCCAGGGTTTTATCCAAGTACATGTATGCTACTCTATTTTGAGCATGTAGTGTATTATACAACGTATAAGGTACCAGTAATGTATGAAGCCTACTGCTATAATAACTTACATGTGGTTTTGTCGATTGAATAAAAATGGCGAGAACAGTAGGAAAGGCGTATATAGTTGCAAGCTTCAATTGTGCAAGATTGAAGTGAGAGCAATTCCGGCAATGTTAACCGCCTCTATAATTTCTACCAAGTCTGAAGTAACTCTCAATCAGCCTATTTATCTCTCGATTTTCACTTTGCGTGCGAAACATGGAAGCCACTTTATTTTATGTTCTTCTTCGTAAAATCCACCGAAATCATGATACAGCACGGATGGGTTGAATTCCTGACTTTTCCAAAAGTCCCTTCACTTTCGCTTTACAACCGCATGTAACACTGAAATAACGTAATGTAAACAAAAAACTACAATTGAAGGTAAAGTATTCAGGGAAAGGGGTCATTTTTTTAAAAAATGTTTTGTCTGGTAGAATTAAAAATACTACTGGCCAATGATGGGCACTTTAAAAGAAAAAACGTGGTAATAATTTTACAAGTGTAAGTAAAGGAATTAATGTGGTATTATTGTAACTCGGACAGATGTCACTTGATTGACATGAGGTAGCTCATAACTTTCAAACCGTGTGGGGCATACGGTCATGGCTTTATAAATTATTCTACTTCCATCATAGTTTGTGTAGTAAAATGTTACTGTAATGGGTTTGCTGTTTGACATGAATGCTAACTGGATATCCCCACAGTATACATGTTGCATTATTTGAAATGATGACAATAAATATTAAATGTGACAGTGGGACAATGTTTTTAAATTGAATGAGTTAAAATTATTGTAGTTTGTTACACAGTTAAAATTATATTTCAATGGTGGAAACGAACTAATGTATGTATGCATGTAACGAACCGATGTAAGTGTCAACGTACGTTTGTAAAAGTATGAGACCACGGCAACGTATTTATTTTTAAATATGCGGGAAGTACTGGAAACGAAAATTACATACACGGTTTTTCACATGCTGGCAAGAAAAATTACCGATAAAGTCTTTAAAAACTGGAAACTGCATGACACTACGTTTAAATAATTGAAGTAAAAAAATTTGAGAGCATTTTTTGTATTTCATTCTCACTCCTCCTAATGGTATGATTGCTTGAACTAAAACCATTATTTTTAATTCTCAAAGCTGGCTGAAGTTGCATTGCATGTTCCCGAGCACTTGCGATATAGTTACTGAAAGAGGTAGAGGGACCAACTATGGGATGAAGTCTGTACTGGAGCTTTCTTTTACTACAGGGTTACTACTTTTGACTGCTATACCCTGCTCACGTCCTAGTCATTTCAAAGCCGCGAGACTATCAAATGATCTTATTACTTTCTCTCTATCAAGTCCTGACGCTGCTCGTTATTACGTCAATTCTCATATTTAGCTTGAGACTCTTATTTGGTGCAGGCGACGGTAGTTGACGGTTTCGGAGTCATTTAAAAAAAGTAATGTCTTCAACATGCTCATTATGTCTGTGTTACATAGTTCCTTCTCAGTCCTCAATTGACAGTTATGGGCTAACAAAAGGTACAAACAGAAGGTATAATTACCTTATTAAGTCTTATCAGCCCATTTCAACTTGAGGGTTGTATGCACAGAATAGGTATTCGAATAAATTACAACAAATAAAAACATGCAATATCGGCATTAAAATTTTCGACTATGCAAATTGCTTGCAACATATAAATAAAACACTAAACAAATTATTCACAACAGTACCGAAAACACAGCGTTTACATTGTAGCCAGCCGCTTTCTTATGTATATTTACTCGTATAATGTGTGCTAAATCAGGCGGGGGGGGGTATATTTCCAGTGTGAAAGTTTACTTTCAGCCATAATCATATAGCTGTTCCAATAAATTTTATACACTCTACACCGTGTGGACTGACACCCTTGGCGCTTATACATACATACTGAGGACTCTACATATTTGAGATTGAGTCAGTCAGTGGAACCAAGCAGTGCTTTATAAACTATCTATAGTATGATAACTATGTACCAGAATTTGTTATATGAACGCTGTATGTTATGCTATAGCATTACCTCTGTATATTATATGAGCATACTTAATTCTTGATTCAATTCCTTATTGTTTCTCAAGGCACAGAAAATAAAGTTGGCGTACGGGAAATCCTCCTTTATAATTATTTACATACGTAATGCTGGTAACTTTGGTGTACGTAATTGGGTTTGTTTTTGCAGAAAATTTTCCCTGCATTATTCTGCACACTAACTCGTGGGTAAAGACAGAGATGCGGCGGCTACTAAAAGTTTTGTCATTTGTAGTTTTTGTATCCTAAATACATTTATGCATTTATGTTGCTTATAAGCAACATTGTACAATACTACATATAAGTAACATCCTTGAAGGAAAACACTTTAAAAGTCTGTTTGATAAATCTACCCCATTTCAATTCCAAATTCCATTGGCGATTCTGATGTAACCATATGATTCTCAATTGAAGCATCTGCATGCATAAAAATCGTGATGGCTTTTAGAGTGAGACCTTGTGCCTAACTCAATAGGTGAGGCAAGTTATAACTAAATCAGCAGATGTACAACTTAACGGTGAATTCCTATTGAATCCACATATTGGGTTTGTCCAAACATTCGAATACTCAGGAACTTTGTTTATCATATCCTCTTGACATATATCGTATAGAAATATGTAATTTAATGTGTGTACATACATACGTATATGTACATTTCAAACTGTGTGGGTACACAATATAAAAGATTTTTTCTCAGAAAGTGCTATGAGAAGAAATTTACTTTCCACAATTCGTTTGTTTGGAACTCAATTCCTTTGAATTTGTTTCCTTTTGATTTGTAATTTTCAACTTCGACTTGATCATCAAATGCTTTTGTGTGCTGGCTCACTATTCACCTTGTTTGTACTATGAACACTAATATGTTTTATCATCGCTTGTAAAATCAAAGCTATTCTTTTCCAACCAAAACCCAAATCAAGAATACAAAATGAATCAATCGACATTGTGGCTGTGTTCTGTGGCGCAATTCAAACGTCGTTTACACTTGGGGGTACCCGATAATTTTATAACTTTCTGTACAAAGTGTCTCATTTGAGTTCCTTTTGGGCCATTTGGAATACGTTGTTTTATGTATGTAATATTCATTTTAATAAATGGAATACGTGGTGTACAACAAGCGATTCAACTTTGGCAAGCTTTCCGTTACGTAAGTCTATAAGGTTAGGTAATGCAATCCACATTATTTCAAGTACTATGTATTGTTTGTATACCTATACACATAAGGTTACACCGGGGCACCACGTGAAACTGTGCCGCATAAATATTTTATCTCCATCGTGTATATAAAGTAAATAAATTATGGTATTATCAAACGACATTTCTTCTTGACAGTGTCTTTCAGGAAAACATTTCCTAAGAGCCGGGTAAAGAATGTACGTAAGCCATATGCATACGAACACTGTTACCTACCAAAGTGGATGCCATAATTGATGATTTATAAGCTACTTTCAGCCGATCGTCATTTCTGATCAGACTTGCCCAACCGAGGGCAACCAAGGTACCATGTCTACTTTTATAAGTACATTACATTACATATACTTCACTCTCGGAACTCGATCTACAAAATGTTTACCAAAAGTATTACAGTAAAGCTTATATCAAACTAAATGCGTCCAAAACGGTATTATAACAAAATAATTAGATCCGAATGACACCGTGGGGCACCGGAGGAAAAACAACGGTAATTTTGAAAGACCTTTCTTGTACTTATGGAGAAACTATCACGAAAATAGGCATTAATTATACACCATTATTAATAAATTATTGATTCCGAACCACTTCCGTACGGCAATAACAAGATATTATGCATGCAAACCATAATAAGAGTTCTACTTTTCATGGAAATCTAACAGTAACAGTCTACATACATTACTACAGTCTTAATGTATCTTAAATAATAGTGTTTATATAGTTTCAAAAATGAAGTACATATGTTTTTAAATCATCTGAATGCATTTTAATGCAGACAATTATTTGTATTCCTTTAAATTTCATTCCATATAAGGTTTTTTTGTGTAATAATACAAATGGCTTTCTCTTTATACTTAAGTAACACATTAGCTCAAAAATGGAAGTACAACTATCTATGTACAATCCTGAATTACTTCCGTCCCCTCTTTCTCAAGCCCTGTAGCTCTCTCTTCCGTCAATCTGAGCAACATGGACATCTTCATCTATATGAGATCCTTCCAGCGGACACGATCTCAACTTCTTTCCGCCCACTACTTTATTTATGTATACAAAAGAATTTGATTATTATTCGGAAACACAGACATATATAGAGCCAGAGATGAGGTGTTGTTTTGTTCCGCAAATGTAAACTTTGAAAGTTGTAAACTTAATTATACATGTACTTAACTCCTATTCTTGTCCAAATAATTGTGTCAGGTCTTATGTTTGTCTAGAGTTCTTATCCTCCTTGTTTCAAACCTCCAGTGTTCAGGTCATTGTCAGCGGGTACGTTATATTTCCAGTTTTATAAAATTCTACACATTTGTCTTGCACGTACGGCAGAAGTACAATATTACATAAGTGTTTACTATGCATATATATACATTTCTACGTTCATTCATAAAGTAAAAAAAACATTTTATTGTAATCGTGTTTTAGCATTGTGACATTGATTATACTTCATAATTGACAATTGACACCTTTACATTTTTGTTGGCTTATTATTACTGACAATTATTACATTAATTATTTTTTGTATCCACCTCCTCGTGTTGACATGTCGTAACAACAAATTATTTTTATGTCTTTGATTTTGCCTTCAGCGCTAATAATTATTATTAAATTGCTTATATTGTCGGTGTTCGCAGTTATTATGATACTGACAAATAATATTATCATACAATACATAAATTTTGACATCGCACATTTTGCGGATGAAGAACGTTCTTTCAAGTCCTGTTTGTGGGATTATTGGTTTATAAACATCACCTGTCTATACATACGATACATAATTTACGTCACACATATAAACGTAATAAACATCATGATCACCCATACAAACATTATGAACAATAATGAATATCGTCCATACTCCTACGTTACTAACATTATGAACATAATAAAATATCATCCGTACTAACATTATAAACACCATTATAAGCATAATAACTTGAGCAGGAATTTCACCAGTTAATATGAAATGAAAAAAAAATCAATTTGTGGTTGGTCGGCAGTAATTTACGTAATCAAATTCGCCGAATTGCTGCTATCGATATCGATAGGAGATAATAAAAAATTTACTTGGTTGATTTTGGTTGCGCGTATGTATATATGTAGTATATAGGCACATGTTTGAGGACACCAAGTAATTAATTTATTGCACCCACATAATATGTCTAATATATATGGAAGTAGATAAAAAGCACCATCGGGCACTTGTAAATAATCCCCGCAGTGGCACATCGTTTATGTCATTGCATTATACAGTCAACATGGAAAGCTCTATTATATATATTTTTGAGTGGCTTGCATATTTGCAGGTAATTTGAGGCTGGCACGATGACTGGCGTCAGTCTTAAGGACAAGACCGATAATGGTATTAAAGATCATATCAAATGTCCATATTTAATGCCTTATCGTCATCGTCGTCGGGGGTTCACAGTGTACATAGCAATTCATTAAATTATTCGAGATAAACTCTCCGCCGGTTTGTTCAATTTTGGTACTTGTTACCGGTAAGAGAGTTATCTGTATTGTACATACACGAGAATTGTATGCATAATCTCGTTGATTAAGTTAAATGAGAAGTAATTATTTTATATCATTGTAATGCAAATTGTTCATGAATGATTATTAGTGGAACAAAAATTTGTTTTCTGGGATGCATAATTTTGAAATTATTTTGCTGAAAAATTGTTGTGAGCTGAGCTGAAGCTACTAAGGCTGTAAATGAATCCATATAAATTGCTAATGACATCCATCAGAATAGTAAATGAAATAATTGGTAATAATCGTACTGATGAGTTTTGTTTGAGGTATGGTAATGTCTCTACTGTATTATCTCCAATGACAGTCATTAGCTTCTTAATTCTGTTTCAATAAGTTTTCACATTATGCTATTACAAGAACATTATCGGAGCTCAAATTGGCACTAAAAGTGGTTATTACACAATGGTGTTAAATTCTTCGCATTGACACTATTGTGCTTCTTGTCGTATATTATGAAAAGTAAAGACATTATGAGACATGCAATATTTTCATATATTTCTTTGTTTACTTGGGAAACATTAGCCATGTTCTGCTACTGCAGTGGTAATTCTAGACATTCGTACTTATTACTTATTACACTATAGTCAGTATGTGGCTACTGAAGTAGTAGCATTCACGATAATGGCTAAATGATGCTAAAAATGTGTTTACTGCTTTTCGTAATTACAGCTCAAATGGCTTCTTCCAATTTGGAATTCTAATGAGTAGAGTGTTGTTATTTTTTATATTACGGATTCCTAGAAATCCAAACTGATTATAGATATTTGTTTGCATTTATTTTAATACATGTTTTTCCTTATTTTCTGACAGGCTTCCCAAGATGGCTATGTCTACCGCAACGAAGTATCGTAAAGACGAAGGATGGTGTTCCAAAAGTCTTCTGAGAAACTATCTGTACATTTTCAACTTCTTTTTCTTGGTATGATATGAAGGATTATTTTCAAGAGCCTGTAAAGTTAAGCCTAAAAGTTTGTGAATGTAAACACTTGACGTGTTTAATCCAGTAGTTGTTGTCAAACCAGGACTGAAACTGCTGGGTATATTATATAAATTCTTCATTTAAAGGAAATATGTGAATTTAATATTTGGCTTGTTTCGCTTATTTTTTATTATGTATCTACATATACAATCTCGTGTTTTTAGTGCGGAGGGGTAGTTGTCTTGGCTGTTGGAGTTTGGAGCATTGTTGCTGAACATGGTTTCATCTCGCTGCTGTCGAGTGTGACTTACCCTTTGACGAGTTATCTGTTGGTCAGTGCTGGGGTGTTGGCTCTAATTGCCTCGGTCATCGGTACGTTGTGAAGACTTATTTTCTATTATTTACTTTTTATTAGCTTCACACATCATTTACGTCTCCATGATATTTAACATTTTTATTTAAAAATTTGTAGGGTGTTGCGGAATCAAGAAAAGCGACAGATGCTTCCTTTTGATCTACATTCTGATGTTGCTGTTGGTATTTCTTTTGGAGGCTAAGGCTGGAATACTTGCATACATTTACAGGGAGCAAGCTCGCCAAGACCTGAGATCGTACTTGAATGAAACTTTTATTGATTCTTACGGGACTGATACTGCAAAAACGGATGCCATTGATAAATTACAACGCGAAGTAATATATATTTATATTTGTAGTATAAATCCAAGATGACTATTTATATGCATTTAAATTTTTACCGTGATTAACACAGTATCATTGCTGCGGAGTCAACTCATTTGAGGATTGGAATTCCAGTAAGTGGAAGCTTGACGGTTTGGCAGGAGCGAATTTAGTTCCAGACTCGTGTTGCAAAACCGAAGGTGTCGGATGTGGAGTTCGAAATCACCCCAGCAACATATATTATAGCGTAAGTGTTTTTTACAAATATATTCCCCATGACTGGGCGACGATTAAATTAGATCATGTATGATTTACCAGCGCCGTCAATAACCATGTTAATCATTATTCATCTTTTACTGGTTATCAGAATTGTCTTGGGAAACTGGCTGATACAATCAAGGACCACCTTGGTTATCTTACTATTGCTGGACTGGGGCTTTGTATTTTGCAAATAATCGGGATAATATTCTCTACGTGCCTGTACATAAAGTTGAAAAATCCTGACATTACTGACTTGTAAAGGTTCAACGTCCGTCGGAAAGTGCTTTAAGTAAATGTACGTCCATGTACTTTCAGAGTAAGCATTTTTGTACTGTAAAACATTAAAGCAGGTCGATATGCAGATTTTGTATTTATCGTAGCTACTTGTAAACATTGCGTTCCAAACGCATTGACTACTTACTGCGTATCGTATTACTGTTTATTCTATTATGTTAATCTTAATCTCCGTAAATAGGTTACTGATATATTGTTGGCGTCCATATTAGAAATATCGAATTTTCTATAACAAAGTTACGAGAACATATAAGAGTTGATGCTAAAATCTTGTATTATCTGATCTCCCTCCAAGATGGTCCTTGTTCATGAGAATTCAGTAGTCCGATTCATTGTTAAGTCTGAAGTTTTTATGTGTTTGCGTTCTCCCATTCTGAAACTTACTGTGAATTAACTTGATTTTACTTAATTGAATATTGTTTCCACTATGTGATGAACAAATGCATTTCCAAAGCTTATTAAAGAAATCTGTTTCAGTAAGCGGGAGTAAACGTACAATGGGATAAGCTTCATAAAGAAAGATAAACTGCCAATTTTGTACTGTCATAGTCCATTAGTAATAATTACTAATCGTAGTAATAATTTAATTTTGTATTTAAATACAAATACAGGTAGCTATACATATACTAGTGCCAAATAAGTAAACTACTTGTTTCGGTATACGCCTTATTAAAGTTGCAATAAGTATAATGCCTTATACTTAAATTTTAATTATAATATTATTAAATGTATGTATTCCTGTAAGTTGTTCCTATGCAACATCATTATATTTCCAGTGTATTACCAAAGAATAGATGGAGTAGCAATTGTATTCATCAATTGAAAATCATTGTAAAAGTAGTTTGGAATAAATGCTGATGGTCCTGATCCTTATTTAAATTTTTAAATTCTTGCTCTATTTTCAACATTTTCATCTTATAAATTAATTAAGATTTTATTATTTCGATGTATGTATATATAAGTATAACAGTGCAGCCAATAATTTTGAATTTTTTAGATTCTTAAGTAGACGGACAACTTCAGAATTATCTTGTAAAGGAGCGTTTCGCATTATCAAAATTTTAACAATAATGTTACAGCCTTAACTATTGACTGTAACTATAATAGTTTTCTTTTTGCAGTCTATTACTTTATTTAACGAAGGACCAGAGCTATAAAGCTCCTATAAATTCCAATTCTTCTATATTTCCTGTCTATCAACAAATCCGATCGAAGATACTAGCCTTTGCTAGTCAAACGCGAGATGAGTAAAGGATTATTAGACAAGGAAATTTAACGAAACAATAACAAAATTAGGTTTTATTAATATTCGCAGTTGTTACTCGCTCGCGTTCAAAATAGAATCTGTCTTCTCTCATTTCTCATATTATCATCATAATTATTTACATCATTTTGATTCGTTATATACATTAATCCAATCATTTTAACACTTATTATTGCTGTTTTATATTATACAATAACATTTATCAATATACTTTAACATACAGTAATATTGTATCTATGGTAATAATGTACAATATAGT